>VOMN01043662.1:0-33581 GCA_014899125.1 Orchestia grillus
ATTTTTACAGGATAAAATTTATTTGTTTCCGTTAATGAAATTAGCAATCTTCCTTGAAGTTGAATGGTATTCGAATTTCCTTTGTTAACACATGTGAAGTTTGGAAACGTAGTTGATAAAGTAAGAACAGTAAAATTACTAGCAATAATATCAAAATTAAATCGCACTACCTTTTGCGTTGTTTACGATTCAAAGGAAAGCGGTGAGGTGGTTTAATTTTGTATAGTTTGCAATACAATAGGCTGATAGCTGTTGAGACTACGATATGAGTTCGATTAGCTTTTGGGTTCCGTTATTAAATATTCGCAAGATAAGAAAACAAACCAAAATTGAAATCTCTTTGTCCGAGAAATAACTGAACATTCTTTTCCAGCGAATGACCGATTCATTATCATTATTAATTATTCACGAATAGTGTTATTATTTCTTAAATCATTACCTGAATTTCCTGGCACTATTCATATACAGGTGCAAAATTTCAAACACGCATTTTTAAAGGACAGTCCTGAGGATGCATGTAGCATGCCATGATTGGGCCATGGGCACTCCGGAGTCTAAAGTCAGGCGTCCTGTGCTCGGTCTTTTTCCTCCGAGTGTACTCAACTTATATCTTCTTTACCACTACATCAGACGCTTGTGCGCTACTTGCGATTGTTATTTGTGATTTATAATTACTTGTTATTCATTGTTAATTGAGGTAATTATTAAGGTAATTTATCGTTACTTGTTTGCCGTGTGACGCAACGTGACGTCAATAGGGGCTGGAAGCGTGAAGCCATGTAAGTGAGGCAGGACGTGTCCGCGCCGGCCCGGATAGTCGGACGCTCGGTAGAGCAGCCCGAGCTTTCCAGCGCTGCCGCCCACGGGGTCGAAGTTAATTGAGGCTGTCGTACTGCAGCTGCGACGAGAAAGATGCGAACTGCATGATGTACTACACCTGGAAATCTTACTGGCTCTTAATACTGAGTTTGAGGTAATTAAATGAGGGAGATGAATTTAATACAGAGAAGAGAAGTTTGTATTTAGCCAAAATGAAAGGAAAATGAAGAGCGTAATAATGTTGTCCTGTCGAACAGCCTATGGGTACGTTGTGTTCCCACGTGCATTTAAGATCCTCTTACCTTTCTTTTCAATTTCTCTCTGTAAGCTGAAACTCGGAAGATTTTTTATGCTCTAAATGATTTTGATATCTATGACTTCTTGCGAGGAATCTTGATTTTTACGACGAGACGCTGGTCTCCAAGTAACTGCTATGTTCTGTCGAAACTCTCGTCAGGGTACCAGCCAGAACAAGTTAAAGAGGCACCGGAACTTGAAGTGCTCCGAAAGTACCCTTTGCTGGAGTCAGCCGATTGTCAGGGCACTGCTCCTGGAAGTGTCCGAAGTGGCTGGAACAAGGGCCAAACTCTCACCTCGAACTTGGAAGGCGACGGCAGCCTCGGCTTTCTATTCCGTACATGTCACAAGCGATGTTTCGAGTTCTCCGACTTGATCAAGATGCCTAGTGGTGTGGCGGGATATAGTTCGCTAATACAGAAAGGTAGTATCTATATACGGAGAATGGTAAATGATATCAAGTTTATGGCATGTCTATAATGCCTGTTAGGACATTACTTTTTCGGCGCTTCGGTGATATTATTTTATTTGAATGCCTTTATCAACTGAAAAACTGATTTTGGGTAAAATTATTTCTACGGTCCAAGCGAGAATGTTATGTCTTTCATTTGTTAATTTTATTAGTTACTGTATTTCTATGAGTCTCTACGTCAAAGTGTTTCTTATTGCAATCGACGTATCGTAGAACCTTGGTTTGATTTGCCGTCTATTTGAGAATAACTTAACCATGACGAACGTAGTATTTGAAATAAAAAACTGTCCTTGATGGATTTCCTTGCATAATTTTGTTCAATACAATATCATTCAAATATTTTTTTAATTAAAGGTTTTAATAAGACCAGCGATTTAGATATAATATTTTGTTAATTCTTAGTCAATTGTTTCATTGAATTTCATGAGAATGACAATACTTGAATGGATATAGTCACGTATTTTATGATTTTGTGGCTATTTTGAAATACTGTATTCTAAATGTAATACTGGTCTTCTCAGATGAATGGGACTACTTGTATTTAGTGTTGTACTTGCTTGAATTCTTTTTTGGGTTATTTTAACTGCTTGCCATTGCAACGCTCGTTTGTTAGCAAGAGCAAAATGATAAGTCTGCTTTTCTACCTAAACCTACGATGAACATTTTTCCCAATTGTAGAATAACTAAGAAATTTCATTCTATATGGTCCTTCTAATTAACATATAGATTTTGAGCCTTTTGTGTTTTTTGTCGAAATAAAATGTTTATTTCTTCACCACGCTTGTATAAAGTGGATATTTCTAATGTATGTTCCTCGAAAAGTATACACTTAGATAACGACACAACGAGATATTAATAATCATTGTCGGACAAAATGATATATTTAGCCCGTGCCATCAGCGTGCAATGTGTTACAATGGATAAAATATTTCTACTCCTCGTTGAAATAACAAAATATACGGTATACCCTAGCTCCCCTGGTACAGTACCTATATCAATTGATTCTTCTAGAGCCGGCTGAGATCATGTGAGGTGTCCCTCGCCTCACAATAGGGCGAGTGGGTGTCATTAGGAGGCGCTCCGAGCTGGTGAGGCGCTCGTCGTTGTCTGAGGTGGGTTGGCGGCAGCTCGTGACCCCGCGTTATGGCCCCCATCGTCAAAAGTTGGCTTCCGTCGACCAGTTTTAGAAGCCCACCAATGACCCACATTCGAGGGTACACCCGAAATTGTGCTTTCCCTGCTTTAGGATTGCTCCTTATTCGTGCAAGATCAGGATGATGGGCGAAATAATGAGCTGGATCACGAACAGGACCTTAACTAAAGTGTGAAGAAGTCAATGGTGTAAATGCTACGCAAGTTAAACGTTCGTTATATTCACGTTTGGAAACATGTTTAGTTTGAGATCGTAATGAAACGTGTAGTACGTACGTCTCACGTATACCGTCTTGTAATACCTTATATTTTTAGCTTGCAGGCGCTAGGAATTGTTATTCACTCTCATCTTCAAAGTAAAATTTTACGAAAGTTTCTTCGGCTCCGTTTGATTTTGAACTAAATACCCTAACTGTTTTAACCCTTTGAGAACCGAAGGACACATTTGTCCCGTACTTAAAATGAACTTCAATGCCGATTGAAATAACTTCGAACACTTGTTCGAAACCACTCACCATGTGATTAACCTTACATGAATACGGTTGGTTTTGATATGCATGCGTTTCCAGATTCGCGATCGCCTTTGTAATCTGTTTGAAAGTATGCGACAAATATGTCCCTCGGTCCTCAAAGGGTTGAGCGCTTCAGTCGCGTTCCAAGAATTACCATTATGCTCTGAATTGAAAGAAGACAAAGATAGCTTATGCCAATAGCAAAATATAGGTTTTGAAAGGTAAATTGAGACAATTAGAACTACAAATGAAATCCTTGTATGCCTAATGGAATAAAGCATGATGCAAAATGATTCAAAGAGAAATTTAATTATTTATAGATTTGCAATCAATTCACTCGTTACGTGAACCCTCACCATCAATGACCTGCTGAATACTCTCTGATGGAGCGACAGGATTTCAGTGCACGGTCCTGCTCAAGTGATCGAAAGGAAGTCCTCGCTTGATGGCCGACTTCAGGGATTGAACAGAGCTGTTAGGTTCATCATTAGACACTTCCTGAACTTCGCCCCACAACCAATAATCACATGGGTTCAAATCTGGTGAGCTATACGGTCAAAAATTGTCGTGTACAAAAACGGTAACAAGTTTTGGTTATGGAGGTTTTGGACAGTTTTGGCCTCAGGAGAGGGTGCTGAGTCTTGAACGAACATAACATGTTTGAATCGAATGTCTTCATTATCCAGGATAAGATGATTATCTCCAGAATCTTTGTGTACTCAGCAGTGTTGATTTCAAGTTTTGCTTGAATCAGGAGATGAAGCATAATTTTACCATCACTTGCAACACCTGCAAACGCCATGACAGAAGTTGGATTTTTACTCCCTATAACAGGGGAACTTCTGATGGGTCCTATCCAATTATCCTCGAATTTTTGCAATTTGCAACCTAACTACGAACTCCTTATCCACAATGAAGCAAGCAGCTTCCCACGTCTTCTCAAATGATTCAATAACCCATAGCTTCTTCCTTCCCAATAGCCTTTGATCGTGTAGCTAGAATATCTCGACGTCTTGTATAGTAGAACTTCATTTTGAGGTCAAGTCTGACAGATGTTTGGCTCGAATACTACCTGGAAAATAGGAAATTGAAATTTAAAATAGCCCTAATTTACCGCTTATACACTGTGAGTTGTTTCCAAGTGAGTCTTAGTCTTAGTGGTGTCACAAATTTTTACTAATTTACGTTCTTAGTTTTCAGACACCACGCTAAAATTATTCCAGCTCTTTTCAGAGGACTTCGTCGAGAAGTTGAGGGCCTGCCAATTTGATCAGGACGGACCATTCATTGAATTTGAGTTTGATTTGCGGAAATTCAACGAGGATGTTGCGTTTAAGTCGTTTCAAGTCTCCTAGCATTGATCAGAAATTAGTTTATCATTTACACTAATGAAGCTCAACTCTTACCAGATATTCAAAATTAATTCCTGATATCATGAATCAGTTTGATCTGAGCGTGCTGACTGCTGTTCTTGGAAATCTCTTGCAAGAGCTAAATTGTTAATTTCTGATCGAGATGGTAGTTGATTTATCGAGGTCAGTGATCCGCTCAGTTATCTCTGACTCTGTTACTATTCCACGACATTTTCATGTGTATTTAATCTTATAATTTAGTTAATTGGCTCGGCTCTGTATTTCGAGGAGCTTCTTCAGCGAAGGAAGCAGAGAGACGGTCGCTGGTAGCAAATATTTGTTCGGCCGCGGATGAAATGATCGATATACTCGAGCAAACAGCTCCATGTAATTACTTAAAGAAATGTATTTTGGCACAAAATGCGAGCATACAGAGTACCTTGTGAACAAACACCTAAGCTTATATATAAAAATAAAGGTGAGTTTGTGGCGGATAAAATTAATCCTTTAACTTGAGACCTTACAGTGTTCCTTTGAATTTTTCATTGCTTGATCTTGATGTCTACAATTTATGTCTTCAATTTTCTTGTTGCACATTGTGATTAGATTTATCCATTTGAATTGAATTTACTTTTCAATACTAATATTCTAAACATAATATGAGTGTTAAGCTACTGATACGAGCCTAGTTTGCTTTTAATGACTAGCATACCGTGCTGCGGCCGTAAGCTTCATCTTGAATGTCCAGTTAAAACACAAAAACAAGGGAGTCTCAATTTGGCTGCCTTTTCCACAGCTGTTCATCTTGTTGCATCGAGCGGTATTCTCGAAACGTTCAGTTTCATCCAATTATTAGTGGGCAGAACTCAAATTGTCTTCTGCTTGGTGGCAAGACTTCCTTGCTTCATCAGCATATTAATGTCTGTATAATTTCTTCCTCTTTCGTTTAGGCGAGAAGAAAAATGCCTTCTTGCGTGAGAAAAGAAACCGGGGACCGAATTTCTCCTTCTTTGATCAAAGCTCTCCGAGCTTTTCCGTCTTTCTCCGGCCCAAACTTACGTAGATTTGGTTGAGTAGAAGGCGGCCGACGGTGTTCCTGGTTCCCAAAACTCGTCTCTGGAATTCATGAGACATAGAGTTCCAGAAGCCAACGCGTTTTTTTTTTGTCATTATATAAACTATGTTTGCTTGTGGGCGCGCTTTGGAGTTAGGCTTTGTTTGATTTCTGGGGAATTTTCCCGCTGATCGTAAATAAATTCTTCATTTTGGTACATCGTTCGTCTTACGCACATGCATATTGAGTAATTAAGCATTCTTCTTAAGCTTGAAGTTACCCCTCATACTCCATTGATATCTCAAATTTCTCAGAGAATGACAACAACCGTTCATCTTTTTAGATTATAGTGCTGTGTAACGATGCCTAACAAATCATTTTCAGGTGAAAAATTTCTCCTGCTGGAAGAAAATAGAGCTCTTTTGGGGAGGCTGAAATGAGTGTCTGCTAATGACATCTGAAATTTTCTTCTTGGCTTTTAAAACCGTCGCTCCGTTCATTATCAGAATAAATATCCTTCTCTTACTATATAATTTTGGTTGAAGGATTTTACGTAAGTATACGTATGTAGTTATCTAAGTTGTTCATTTAAGGATTAGACGTAATAATATTTTATTCGTGTCCTATTCATGTTGCAAATTTTTAAAACAAATCAAGATTAACATTAAGTGCTCTTAAATCTTCCCTTTTTTAATCGCCGTAATATATTTGTATCTTCAAAACCTGTTTGGTGTTTCTCATGTTTCGTTTTTTTAACATATCATAAATCCGATCTTTACTTACCCGCTTTCATCGCTGAGAAAAAAAAAATCAGTTAGTATGTGAATTAGGGTATTTTAAACTCTTTTCAAGAGCTTCCTTCGAAGCTTTAACCCCAGTGTGATGAAACATTTCTGTCTGACATCGCTTCCGTTTCTGGTTGTCTCTCTACTAACGACCGCTGTCATACAGCGTGCAGGCTCAGCTGCAGAATCGCTCTATCTGTCAACGCTCTCCCCCGCCTTGATGAATAAATTAAATAGTCTGTTTTCGTGAAAGCCGTCTGGCTGCGAGCTACTGGGAAATAGAAGCGTATCCTAATGGAGCTCGATATAAACATATGGGCAGCTCGGAGCGTCGTCGATGACGGGCTCCAGGGGGACTGTTTTCTTTTAATTGTCTTCTTGACTGATGCGGACACATTTATACTCGCGTAAATGCGAGCTAGTCGCCTGATCACTTACATATGCTGTCTGTGGAACGGTTCGATATGATAGAACAAAAATCAAATGCATGGAATATATGATCAAATGCATAGAATATATGATGTCGTAAGTTCTCCGCAATTCATTATAGAAATAGTATGAGCTGACAATAACTGTTGTTGTTGACATCTATTTCCAAAACTTATTTCCACTGAACTTCTCTTAAAAGGATTCAGTTGAGTAAGCGAGAGCTAAGGGTTAAAAATGAATCCGAAAATGCACGGGAAAAGTCACAACCATTTTCTTTACCTATCTCCACGTAAAACTTGTTACTAGTCTATTTTTTATGTATGAAGATTCGTCAGGAATATTTTACTTAAACTTTTTAGTATATCGACGTATAAGAGTCCTATTTTAAAATATTAAAAATATGCATACAATGACTTCGTTCAATATTTTCATCTCTTCCTTGGGTAACTTTTATTTATGCATAAAGTATCTAATATTGAAGTCTACAGAATTGAATTTTCAGCTAAGAATACATTTGAAATATTTTCATACACATTTTCGAAAACATTTTGTATGCTTTCATCAAGGAAAACCATGAACATTGCATTACTACGTGTCGTACATTGCCACATGTAGGTTGTTCGACGTACGAAAATTATCTGTAACCTCGAACTTTTTAATACAAACTCTTAACAATTGCCAACAATTGCAGGGATAAAATTCACCTATTCTTCCTACTGTTCAACGTTAATTGTGCATTTAAACTTGCCTTGTTTCCACGTAGATCTTTGGCGCAAAACATTTTTATCGCGGATGCGACAAAGCTCTTATTTTTCACTTCCAGCATCTTAGACTCACTGATCTTTGACCGTCGACGATGGCATAAAATTCCTTCTTATTGTTATCGCTGGTCTGGAAGATCGTGCCTTGGCTTGTGGAAGCGAGGCTCCTATTTCTGAAAAGCACGAATTTTCCGGGCAGCGAGCCATGTCGGGGACAGCTGAAGGTATCATGCGAGCAGACGGCCACCTCTCAGATGCACTGCCTTCACGCAAATAAGACTGACTACGCGCCCTGCGTCTCCGCCGCGGTCTTGTGTGCTCTGTGTAACGCTCCTCTTCTGCTCTGGGAAACGCTCTTTTTTTGCTCTGTGTAACGCTTCTTTTCTGCTCTGTGTAACGCTCCTCTTCTGCTCTGTGTAACGCTCCTCTTCTGCTCTGTGTGATGCTCTTCTTTTGCTCTGTGTGATGCTCTTCTGCTCTGTGTAACGCTCCTCTTCTGCTCTGCGTAACACTCCTCCTTTGACCTTTGTAACATTCCTCTTTCTTCATTTCCTCGCCGCTTTGTGTTTCAAACTTTGTTCGTTCTAGGCGTTGAATTCTGTATCTAACGCTTTCGTCCGGAATCGTTACCTGTTTTAAATTTCCTCGAACACTTCAATGACATTCCGCGCTCGGCAGTTCTTATGTCGTCCTCAGTCATCTCTTAAACATCTATGTTTCTTGTCTTAAGAACTTCAATGCGAAAACATCAAAGTTACAGCCACTCATACACATTTCTTGCCATGCGTAGCCTCTCTTCTTAGAGATCAGAAGATATGTGTTTTGAATTCCTCTGTACTTTATGCCTTGGAGATGTAATATTTTTTTAGATTCTGGCGCTCAGCGATTGCTACAGACTCGTTTCAAATAGAATTCATTTCAGACTAGTGTTCATCCGCTAAAATTTTTCTTGATCTCATGGTCTCATCTCCAGTTCTTGAAGTCTACTCAAACTAATGAACGGTGAGCGCCCATTCAGTTCATTCTTTATCCTGCCATTCTCGCTCAGTAGTTCTTGCCTCACAGGCAGCCGTAAAAACTTAGGAGTCAAGTGCGTGGTCTTGCCATTGAATTCGTGCAGACTTACTTTGCATGTCTTCTTTTCTTCGTTGGGCTACCATGTTAACCTCAGCGCAGGTCTTTATTCCGTAGGAAATGTGGTCTTATTCTTACCTCGCCGTGAATGTCTTCATTTCGGTTAAATAAAATTCTGTTTACTAGTTACGAAGCTTGAAACAATAATAGATTTAAAAGAATGGAATGAAATGAGAGTATACATCGACGAGCATTTCACAAACTCTTGAGCGTCTGATGCGTTGGAGATGAAGCACTTCAACTCGTACTTTATTTGTTGTCCTGACAGTGTAAATTATTTTGCCCTGATGGTCCTTCTAGTCGATAATGAACACGATTCTTACGAAATAATTGGTTTACTCCTTTTATCTCGAAATGGTCGGTAAAATGTAGGAACAAAATTTCCCGCTCACCCTTTCACTTGAAACGACTTTATCTGTTTATTGGATTAGAAGTAGGTTCTCGTAAGCCTTCTCTTTTTCTCTGTAACCAGTGAAGAACTTCCTCAGCGTGAGAAATGACACTTTTTTGTTTATGTTTCGGTAAATTTTACTGGCTACACATGAGCACCTCATTTTATCATACGAACATCTTCGTTTAATAGTGAAATATTTTTGTGTAGCAATGCAACCCAACCTATAGTTCACATGGCGTGTTTTCTTACAATTTTAACGTTGGTACCATTTTCAAAATATTATTTATTATTTTTATGACCAACGCTGCGGTAATTTTCTAATTTCGTCAGAGTTGAAATGTATTTTTCAACTCCTAATAAACTTTCATGGTTACCAATCACTCTCCCCTTATGTTCTGTTAATTTCTATTGATGTTCCGCCGTTTTTTGACGATTTGAATCTCTGCTCCAGATATGAGTTGGCTTCATTTCCTTCCTATAATTTACTTCTCATCTGCTTCAATGAGTTTTCACTCTGCAAAGACTGAGTAAGTCATTATTTCCTTCATCAAGGTTGTCATAAGAATGTTCTTCTTTTTATTCGAGATTCCTACAGCTGCGAGGACTTCTGCTTCGTCGACCTTTCTAATTAAAGCCCTGACTTTTACGCCGTCACATTGAGCTTGTGTTCGGTCGACGAGCGAATCCGTCTGGGTCTCGTCAATTTCAAAGTTCCCAGTAAGATTTTCTGTCAATTGAAAGAGCAAATAAATGACTTGCTTAAGTTCTCCAAGTTAGCGTGTCTAATGCTGTCGGTCGGTACTTAGAGAAGCAGCTTTCGCTCCCGCACATAGTTGCAAATTTGGCTGGGTAAGCCTTTCCACGTATTGATGAACGTATCACTTATACGTAAGTTATGAATCGAGCGTGATTTTATGATTTTCACGTTTATGTTTGTTTGTACGGCTTTGTGTCTAATACTGAGGAGTAGCCTACAGCCACTTGTTGCTCCTTAATTGAGATATGTTTAAAAAACTAGAAAGAGGCTATCGCTGACCTTTGAGGTGAAATTTTGTGTTTTATATACCCTCATCAGTATGAATCACAGTTCCCTCAGTGGGCACTTGGTCTGCCGTCTTTTCAAGTTAATTTTGCTAATTTTGTGTGATCGTGCCTAAACTCTGCTCCCTGTGGTAAATTTTGGACATTATTGACTCGCTTGCCCGCGATGCTAATCCAGTATAGTCACCGCCAGCATTCTTTCATTGGACCCTGTGGCCTCGCCGTTCTTCATGTGGCCAGCGAGTCTGAGCTTCATTCTAGCGCAACCAAAGCTGCCTCTAATCAGATTTTTCGCTGGACTGTTAGAACTTGTAATTTGATTAAAGTGATTGAGTGATGAAACTGGATTGGGGAGAACGTTGGAAGTAAGAATTATAAAGCGATGTTAGATGTTCTCATCAACGCCATGTTTGTGCTCTTGGAAAAAGTATTATCACCTTGGCTCCGAATTATTCCTGCAGTCGTTACAAAGATGGCTTTCACTTGGGCCATTATTTCAAATTGATTTAGTAAATATTACAGAGTGTCTGTAGCATTTTTTAAATGCTAGTCTAAATTGTCTCTAACTGGGTTTTTTAGCTTCTGATGCATGACTGCACGTTGACGGCTGTAAGGAGTGGGTAAAGAAGCCGGCTAAAAAAGTCTTAGAAATTAGTTTTTAAGATCAGAATACAGATTTTCGCCACTGTTCTTGTCAGAAATTCTCCACTCGGTATACATTACACATAACTGGTAATGTTTGAACTAAATTAAATTGGTTATTGGTTTTGACTTGTGTGGAGCGTACGTTCCTTGCCGAATGCAAAGAAAAAATTAGCGTTTAATCTCGTTGAGTTCATCGAGAATGTGGCCGAACATTTTTCCTCGTTCTGTAAAATTATATCTTTGTCAAGTTCCGTAGTATTTTTTCGCGTATTACCGTTGACGATTTCGTGTATGAGTTTGAGCGTAGGATTTTAAATCTGCTTATTTTGTATAACTCCTTATTTCATTCTTACGTTTTTATGAAAATTTCGTTTTCCATAAGTTGACCTGACAAGGAAGCACTCAGGGCTTGCTATTTTCATCATATGATAACCAAGGTAGGCAGAAGAGTTAGGTGTATCCCGACTCGAGAAATTACCATCTTTATCATTGCAGGGCTTAGGTAGATGAGAAAACTAGTTGATAGAAATTTAGGAAATCCCCATTACACGTGAATAAATTTATTTTAGTGTTAATCGATTCAATAACTTTTATATCACTGACGTACACACACAGGTTCATTAGTTGAGTCGCAAACTCTTTAAGTGAAATGTAGCTTCAGACCGTGAACTCAAAATCTGACAAAACTCTTGCATCAACTCACTCCTCATCTGGCACTTTCAAAATTCCGCCGGACCCAGACACTACGGCACAGTAGCCATAAATTCGACTGCCGTTGTCTTCTCAGTGTTGATGGAGCTCATCTACGAAACGAATGTGCCAGGGGAGCTGCCGCACCCCAACAATGCGTGGTATTGCAGTCACGGTTTCTGTGTCTCGTATTTATTAGATGGCGCAAGAGGATGGCACAGTACGCTGTGATCTGCTTACGCTAGAGCCAAATAACTTCATCTCTGACTAGTATTGATGGCCAATAGTTAGCGGGAGCTCCCGTCGCACCGCTAATTTACAGCCCTGAGATATGGAAGCGCCGGATTTGTGCTCCTGCTCCAATTGGTTTCCCTCTTCTTCCTCTGCATCACCAATATCGGTGATTATTCTCACGCTTATTATCTCCTTCGCCAAGTAAAGCATCAAAATCCTTACGTTCATGCTTGCGTCAAGGGTGAAGATTTGACAAAACTTAGTGTTAATTTGTTACCAATGAAAGGGGGCTATTTTCTGTTGTATTTATTTATGTGCGTCGAGTAGCTTCGTGATAGGATTTCAAGTCCTCTATGGCCCTGAAGTGGAACGTATTGAAAGTAGAACACTCGATTTTTTCAGGAAATAACTGACACAAATTATGATAAGTCTTGATACTATTATGAAACGTTCGTCCTCACAGGATGCTAGTTTTCACCTCGTATCTTAGTTTCAGAAATTTTCTCGTAGTGCATTCGGTCTCTCTAAGTACGTATGGGAATTTATGGTGCGTATTGGGACGTGTTGATCTACTCTACATTGAGGCAGTAGTGGCAGTTTGAGCAGAAAATTTAACAAAAAGTTCTCTAGGACAAGATCAGTGCAAATGAGCTACTGATGCAGATGGTACAAGGTGAAAGCACAATTCCTAAGAATTTTAGATGACTTAATAAAATGAATCAATGAGAAAAACGTAGAGACATATTTTTGAACGTAGTTTGATACCTATGAAACAATAAACTCATTTTATTCCATCATGTAAGGCCGTAAGGGTTGTTGCGATGCGCGGGACAATTAGTTCAAGAGAATGCATACGAGTTTTTCTTGTGTCGAGCTTTTCACGATCCCAATTTATTTTGAACTTTTGCTGACCGACTTTTAACGCAACATCTTACGAGCCCAAAACCGCCGAGGTCTCAAAGCAGCGCTGTTTAGCTACACAATAATCAAGAAATTACCAATTTTAATGGCCTGGACATGGTGCCGAACAAAGCTGCAATTACCCATTTCCAAACTACAAGGTAATAGTTACTGGGCAAGCAGGTGATGACCGCAGCTCTACCTTCTTCTGCATCGGATTTTGCTTGCCCTCTTTCGCCCTCTGCGTGGCGTACAAAATTTTATTCAATTGAAAAAGTACTTTTTTGAACATACTTATCTGGAGCTCCCATTATTTAGTCTGTTCATGGTCACCTTCTGGGGGGTCGGCGGTGCATTCATAATTTACACACTGAACGCACAAACGCACCTCCATGGCTGTACATTTGTGAAATGAATTCACACTGCCACAGTAACCGAATGAATGCACGAACCACCGTGTCCGCTTATACCCACAGTGGCCGTTGATAAGTTCAACTTGTTTTTATTATAATTCGGTGAACTCACTTGGATTCATTCAATAAAATTGGGTTCACTCAATGTAATTGGATACTCTCCATTAGGTACTCTCAATATAAAATATAATATAGTACTCTCAATGTAACTAGGCATTCGCAATATAATTGGGTACTTTCATTATAGTTGGATACTTTGAATATAATTGGATACTCTTAATATTGTTGGATACTTTGAATATAATTGGATACTCTCAATATAATTGGATACTCTCAATATAATTGGACACTTTCAATATAATTGGTTACTCTCAATATAATTGGTTACTCTCAATATAATTGGGTACTCTCAATATATTTGGGTACTCTCAATATATTTGGGTACTCTCAATATATTTGAATACTTTCAATATATTTGAATTCTCTCTATATAATTGAGTAGTGTCAATATAATTGGGTACTCTCAATATAATTGGGTACTCTCAGTATAATTGGGTACTCTCAACTTAATTGGGTACTCTTAACTTAATTGGGTACTCTCAACTTAATTGGGTACTCTCAGTATAATTGGGCACTCTCAGTATAATTGGGTACTCTCAAATTAATTGGGTTCTCCCAACTTAATTGGGTACTCTCAATATAATTGAGTACTCTCAGTTTAAACTTTACGCCCACACGCACCGCGTCGGTTTACGCAGTTGGCTGGCCAGTACCCTGGGCCGCGCGGTGACCTGCCGTATCTGGCCTGCATCTCGCCAAGGTCCTCCAGCTCTTCGCTCTTTTTGGCTGTTCGGTGCCCGGTCTCTTCAACCAGTATTGTCTCCTGTGCACTGAAGTCCTTCCTGACCGTTATTTTTCTTCCTATCGCTTTGAACTAAATAAACGAATTGAATTTTTTTTGTACGCCAAACTCGAAATGTGAAGCAGTAGGAAAGTGAAAGAACATAGTTTTTTAAATGTATTCCTGTCATGACAATATAGCAGTTTCAAATTAGAACACGAAGAAGTCTCTGTCTTTTATTGCTAATTTTATCATCCCAAACACGTAGACTCCATATATATCCGGGTCGTAAAACCACTGTACGTCTTAATCTGTGTGCCGTCAAAGGACCGTGAGCCAAATGCACGTTGCAAAGACACCGTCACGGTGAAAAAATTACAATTTTTCTGAACCACGGATCTAAATTTATTTTCATTTTACTCGCGCTTCTCTGTTCCCCTCTTTGATGTTTCCCTCGCTCGCCCAGCACGAGTCTGCACCGAGCTCATGAGGCAGAAAACCGCGTATACCTGGAAATAGCTGCGCCTGGAGATCGAGGATCCAAATTACGCCTAGATTTGATTGCGGTACTGGGTGATTAAGCGAAGCTCGTGCTTCTTCCTTCCCCGCCTGGCAGTTTCCGTTGTCTGGATCACGAATATCTGCTGGAAAGGCTTTATCAAAAGGGTATCGGTGAACTCATCTAGTCGACTAGTGTCGAACTCGTTTTTTTTTGTGTCTAAATGCCATCGGAATGAAGAGAATGTGATTTTACTGTTTGCATGCAAATTGAATAATGACGTTAGAAGCTTGAGAGGGGTGTGTGCTAAAGGTAGATCGTAGAATGGATGGATAAAGTGAGACAAGAGCTAAATTAGAGAAGGCTTTCCCTACACATAGTGCATCAGTACGCTGGACACCTACGGAGTAACAGAATATTCTCGGCATTTTTACTTCATTCTTGGCGTAATCTATGTTAAGGTCTAATCTCACTCACTGAACTTTTCCTTTCTTTCGAGTGATATGAGCCCTTGGAAAAGAATCTGCTCTAGGATGTAGCAGGGGTAAGCCTGCTCGAGCCTCTACCTAAGCGCAATGTCTAGCTGAGAGACTTAACTCAAAAGATTCACTGTGGTTCACCGTGGACCATTTTTTCAGCTGCTACATAAATGTTCTCACCAATTTTCTCACAGTTCTCTCTGTCTTTCTATAATGATAGAATACGAGTAATACGAACGTGTGAATATTTCAACTCTTGTTCGTCTTGAAACCTTGAGGAAATTCCAAATATTATTCTACATTTGAAAATTGTCGCAGCCCATTGATAGAAATAAACAGGCCAAAAAACTTTGCTTAAATAACATGGTAGCATTTTTTTAGTCGGTTCCAAATTCCGTTACGGGTGAAGGAAAATTTACCATTTTCTTAATGGTTCCAGCAAGTTTTTGCGGTTGCAATTCCATTTCATCGCCCCCATTCAGTTGCGAGTAAAAACATGAGCTGGTAATCTGGAAGCTCTAGAAAGCCTCCATTTGGTTCCATGTATTTTGAATGCGAATTTCAGAACCACATCTGTCGCTAAACTCTTGGGCAGTCTTTCTTTTGAAACAGCCGGCCGAGCGTCTGCGGTTGTTGCGAATCCGCGTCCAAATGTATATTCTTTTCATACAAAAGAGCGAATTGCTTCTTTTGATCCCATTGTCAGTGCTTGCTCTCAAGGCTTTCCGCTGCCATGATTCGTTGGTGTTTTGAAGGTGTGTTGAATCTTTTCAGTATGGTCCTCCGACAAGGGTACGAAATATAGTAATTTCAAATGGATGTTTTGCTTCATTTTTATAGTAGCTTCAATTCCTGCGTAATATTTCGTTTTTCAAACTTACACTTCGCCAATTCTTTGACTTTGACGCGGAAATCTGCATTTTTGTCCTGTAAATTCCTAAAATCAATTCTGACTATATCTTCTTTGCATGCAGCACAAATATCTGGGAACATAATTGAAGTGTCCTTGTAATTACATGTATGTTGAGTCTTAAGTGCTATGTTTAGCTCAATTGCCTGAGATACCAGAGCGTTTCCAAAGAACGAACACAAACTCGATTACCGCAGAGTAAACGTCGATGCTCCGTTCATGTGTTATTCATGTAGATCTCGTATCAAGAAACATATCCTTCAATGACGTATTTCAACACATCTCACAGGAAAAATGTCAAACAATGTTTGCACCTGCAGCAAAATAACTGTGTTCTTTGTATCGCCGTGCGAAGGGATCCCGCATGAGAGGGTCAAGTTGTTTTTACGAAGGTAACAAGGGTCCTCATATTTTCTCCGTTGTGTGTGTTTGTTTGTGATCGGTGCGCGTGGCTAGCGCTCATCGTTACCTGAGGTTGAAATTCGCTTCATATGTGCGCTTTATTGAACGTATTGATAGTTTACGATAAATTTATGATTAGGCCGCAACGTGCGTTACGTTGAACGGTGAAGTAAATGAAATATATTTGAATGCCAGGGATGTCAGCAATCTAAAACGTTGGGTCACTCAATATGTCACTATTAAGTGTATGATGCAAATTTCAATGAACACTCTCGTTAAAAATACTCAATTAACCCTTTAGTTAGAAGTACGATTTAAGCCCTAATAGAACGATTGAATAACTCTTTTTCTCAGATTATGAGCTTGAACTCCCGGTGATATTTCGTTTTCCTCCTATTTTACTACCTGCTGGAAATCGCAAGGTGGAAGAATTGTCGAGTTTAATTGGACGCGCTCGATTAGAATTTTCTCGCTAGCGATAACGCCTGAATATCTCCTTATCCCATCGCGAATTGAATGTATGGACTCTTTAGCATTTCTGACTTCATATTATTGTCGAGTGTCCGCAACACAGAGCGTATTCTTGAGAATCTTGTTGCTGGCATGTCAGTTTCTATTGAATCATAGAGTGAGTTAGAAGCTTCACTCCCTCCATGCCTTTCAGAATTATTTTGCTTATTAACAGTTCAGAAAGAAACTTCCGAGATAAACCCCAATTTGTAGTGATCAAGCTGATAAGAAATACAGATGATCTATTCGCGAAATCATTGTATTTTGAATTTATACCCGGTAGTCGGTGCAATCTCGTGTTTTTTTCTCATTTCTTGCATCTCCCCTTCCCTCGATCCCATAGCCATCTGGTTCGTTATGTCCTGACCTGGTGTGATATTTCAACGAAATACTTACTTGAGGAAACTAAAAAATTTCCCTGTGCAGTTCGCTTGATGTTAGTTATTTCTAACTCATACGTGAAAAATTGAATTTCTCTCATACCTTCATTTGCGATTTGTCTCTTCGTTTATTTCGCTGAAATGTCTAATTTATATTTCTTTCTACATGCTCGTTCATTTTCAAAAAAGTACCTCCTTCGATTGATGCAATTGTTTTCAGTTTCACTGCTTCCTTATGCAGTTGTTTTAGCAACGACCTCCTGTTTGCAATAAAGTTTGAAGCAAACACGAAGTGCTCGTGTTTCTTGTTCTCACGAGCTCACCTTCTTCCCGAGCTCAGGCAATCCATTGTAGATCCGCGCTCGACTGGGCAGTTCAGTCGGAGTGCCGCGTGCTAATTTACCTTCCAAATCCCAACGCATCTATCCACTTCTCTGGCAGAGTCCTGGTGCCATTCTTTGCAGCTTCACAAAGGCATTTTGTGAGAACGGGCGCTCGAGATACAAAAAACAATGCGCTGGATGACGGCGCAAAAGTTTGCTTTTGTTTTAAGAACAAAATGAACGAACGGAAGGGGATGAAAAGTCCCTCTGCCATCGTTTTTACTGCATGACGAATTGCTTGGTAATTACTGCCGCTCCAGAGGGTGAAGCTATCGTGCGGTCTCCAGTGCAATCTCAATTGTCTTTTGAGCCCGGCCGGAACTTTAGATTTTGGCTTCCTATTTCACTGCTTTTTTTTTCTTACATACAAGGCTACTTGGTATTTTGTTTGTCTTGTTCGTGGTTTCTGATAATTTTTGACAAGCTCGTCATAAAAATACCTTCGTTCTCCAGGTTTTCCATATCTCAGTTTTGTAAGGTTCTTCTTGTATACTTCTTCTAGGCTTCTTCAATATGGTTATTTTATGATCTTTAACTCTACAGTGTTCATTCAAGTCGGGTAAGAGTTCCGTTTATGTTGCTTGCCAGGTTTAGAAACTACTCAAAATCGTAAACGTTCTGAGTATTGATATAAACTATCTAGTTTACCTTAAGCTGGCTATACTCATGCACGGCTTTACTTCATACAGTTAGCGTTTAGTGAATTTAGAGGACTTGAAGATGTAAAATTAGCAGTAATTTCTGATGGGATCACTTGTATGAAGATTTCATTCTACTGTCAAGAATGTTTGTTCTTTTTCTCCTCCTCATCCTATTTCATGCGAACGGTCGTATGAGGCAGCACACCTCGATTGAGAGTGTCATCCTATTTATTTCAGTTTTCTTCTTTTTTTGTCGATTCGAAACTGCCAATGTCAGAACGCCTATCAAGCAGCTGTGTTGAAATCCTATTTTGAGTCTGGGGGATTTTTTTGCGGATGCGTCGAATTTAGGTACAATTACCAATTAGAGTGAATCAAAGAAAGTTCCGCCTTCTCCTACGGTGAGCCTCAGAGCATGCAAATTTTGCTTCAATTTGAACTTGAGAGAATTTTCGACCACTCTATTCTTCTCATTTGGCTGCCATACCATGAAGATGTCTAACGGGCTCTACGAACGCAAATGATCTCTTTAGCCATGAAACTCGGCTGCTCAGACCATGATGTTTTGTGAAGCTCTAACTCCTTGAAGAGGTCTCCTCCGTTTTAGGCGGGTTAATGGAGTTCTCTCTTGGCCCGAAGCCGAACTTGAACGCCTCTTCCGAAGGACTGTTTGTACTTGTCTGCTGCAGCGGGGAGACACCGCGGTTCAGTAAATTGCTCCATGTTTAACGCATGTTGCTTCCATCCACTTAGTCTGTAGCAGCATACCCTCCATGCTTTTACGATGGAAAATTGTCATTAACGTTTAAATAAATCATCCCTTGTCTCCAAATTATATAAGTTCTATACATAAAAACGCGTAGAAATTTTCTACTCGTACTTTCCGATTTAGCGCGATTTATGATTTGAATATTTTCGTTTTATTTTACAGGCAATGAAAGAAAGTTTCCTGTTCTCGTAAATAAAATCCCGCCAAGGTAAAAGGTATCCACTATTCTACTTGTATTCAAATGTTAATTTACTTCGATTCACCTCACCCAATTCTGATTAAAACACATGTCCTCCCAACCCCATTCATATGCTGCACTCTGATGTGTGCAGCTGTTTAGTCAGGTGTAAAGGAAAAGTGTCGTGCCCAGTCAAGACTCGAAACTATTTCGAAGGAAGCATGCGGCGCCGAGAGTGATACCATTTCCGCCTCATTTTTATATGCTGCCAGTTTTGTTCTAAAAGAGAAACACCGATTCTCTGAAATTCCTGCCGTTCTAGAACGGGAAAAATGCTTGCAATAATTCTTCGGCTGCCAGAAATTTTTTACAGAACTTCAACATTTTTTAATTCGTGTGCTCTCATTGCCTTTTTTCATGAGCTGCGTGCGGACGAAATTCAAGCGTCCTGGTGTTTTTATATTGACGAAATTCAAGTTTCCTGTTGTTTTTATAATGATTCGTCTGTTATTTTTAGTACTCCAATTCAGATCGTAATTAGAAAGCTGCTTGTATAATTCCCTGAAAGTATAAGTTTCGCTCGCACGTTTCCGATGCCCCAGCCTCTAAAGCGATTTCATTCTTGTGCTCTTTTCAGTGCTCTCAAATTTTCAGTGCCGGTGCCCATTAATCTGTTCAAATGACTAACTGCAACTGTATGTTTGTTATGAATATAATTGACTCACGCATACATATCGTCTTAACGCTCTTCCTTCTAACTTCACAGCAGATTGTCTATTAAAGTAATACCAGCACCAATTTGAAATATTTTAAAAACAAGGTTTGTTTTATATTAAATAAATTCGTAGATCTCTGGGAGCCCGACCTGGTCACTTGGTGATCCTATATTGGACCACCCCTTAGCGCAGCCTAAAATCCGTCAGAACGCGCCGGGTGGATTCGCTGATACCTTCAATAGTGTACATAATTATTTCGAGTCGAGAGATCTCTGAACTGATCGCTATGAATTCAAGTGGAATATAAAAGTGCATTTAAAATTTAAATTCATGATTACATTTAGATTTCTTCTCCTTTCTAGGCCTCGCACTCTTTCTTCTCTCAACTTTAGTTCACGACCTTGATCACAAAAATATTTACATTATGTAACGCTTTAAGTCCCGTTTTTTTTTATGGAATAGAATTTTTACGAGTCCATTATCAGCTGGAAGCATTCTTCTCATGAGAATGAAAATAACATGGAAAATTACAACATATTTCTCAAAGTCATCACATATTTCATTCAGGAATAGTAATGCTTGTACTCTATCATGTATAACTCTTGAGAGTAAATTTCGTAAAATGAAGTTTTCGTTTTGCTAATAAAAATTAAGTACTCTTGTATATTTCCTCCTCCAACCCTTCTCAGAAGACATAGGATAGGCAGTTAGGTTTNCATTACCTATTTCTTCTTTGTTTTTTCTCCTCTACCTTCTTAACTTCCATGCGTAGGGAATTCGCTGTAGAAACACACCTGTGCATAGATTCCACTTTTTCTGCAGTCCATACTAAATGGTCTCTTTTCTCTCTCCTTGGATCAGATTTCATTTAGATAGGGAGGTTTAGACTAATAATCAATCAATTATATATTTTTTCTGTTATTACCGCTATAATCTATGCTATGGTTAAAACAATCTCTTGTATACAATTTTTGTACTTGCTCGATTCAGTAATGAAGTATTTTACTAAATTTCAATATCTCTTGACTGTTCGCCTGTGTTGTAACGTTACTGCTATAGAAACTGGCCATTCGTTTTTTGACCAATTTCCGCCAGCGTTAAACGTCATTTTGCACCATTTAATCGATGTAAAATTCCTCCAGTGCTGCGCCAGCGTGCTTTATGATGCCATGGACATTCCACCGCCCACTCGCTTCTCAGGGCAAAATGCTTCTGAAACTCACCGAAGCAGTAGTGCTTGTTGCAAAATTTGACAGTCGGTGTCGTATATCTATGTGTCGATTGCTTTGACTGAGAAAGAAATTGTAGAAATTTTTACTTCTCTACACGGTTGAGTAACTACACATTTAATAGTAACCCTATGCATGACTCTGTAGATTGGTTCAATACTTTTAATTATTCAGGAATTCATAGAGTTACCCAAGCGTATACGGGCATCCGAAGTAATTACCTATATCGATGGTCTCACTTCGTTAGGGGTTTCTGAAGGGATACATTTCTAATTATGCGAGAGGAAGCATGAAGAGCGGCTCCCCATGAATTTCTACGAATAGGTTTGCATGCATGCATTCGTGTACGCTAAATCGTGTTTGAGATGATGCGTAAGAGCTGAATAATTACTCACATGCTCCGCCCCTTCGTGGCCTCATTTAAAGTCGTTGCTTTTTTGCTTTTTCCTTCTTGGTTAGAATTTGTGCGCAAAGTGTTCTCCGCTTCGTTGGTAAGATTAATTCCTGTGAGGGTCCTGCTATGCCAGAAGTTCATTAATTAAACGCCAGACAGGTTGTCGGCCTTCGTGGATCTAATGAATTTAATAATGCTGGCCAATATTCTTTTCGTTCTATGCTGAATAGAGTTTATTCTGTAGCTTAAACGTTGCGTTGGCTGAGAAATTTTGTGCGCTAAAGAAACTAAGTTTCAAATCATTAGTAACGTGCCTTACCTGAATCTTACCTGAAAGCGGTTTCCGAATGAGGATCCGAAAATTAGCGTTCCTTTCGGACCTTATCGCACGAGCTCTCCAGCGCGCGAAGGTAGACAGGTGTAATTCAGGAGGGAGGAGCTCGCTGCGAAGTTTGACCTTGCAAGCCGCCTATATTTCAGCCTCTGATGAAATTTCATTCCCCGTCTTGCCTAAAATGTTTGCAGACTCTGTATTAGGCGAACCTCAAGACCTCCATGCGAAATATCAGTGAGTTTACCCTAAGCGCGCTTTACATGCCGGAATAATGTGACGATGGAGCGCCGTATATTCGAGTAATGTTGAGCGCATCCTCGGCTGAACTCTATAAGCTCCTTGCAAACGGCCAATTGCAACGGGGATGATGCGGCTTAAGCGAGCCTCGCAGCTCCGTCTCTCCGGGCACCAAACTTGGACGTGAGAAATAGCCTTGAAGCTCTTTAACTTGGCTCTGGGTGACCCGAGTGAGTAACTCTCGAATGGAAATGGTACCTTTCCTTCCGTGGTTTGGTCAGTTCAATTTACGGAACATTTTAATATCGAATAGGATTATTAAGACAATAGAATTAGTCTTTGCTTCAGTGACATGCTCCGTCATCACTTCGATTGGGCGCTACTCAATTCAGAGATACGAGTGTGTGGTAGTCTCAGACAGTTGATTTTGTTTTCAGGCCTAGAATTTATGTGCATCGTTGGTCATACCAAAACATTGAATTTTCTTTCCGTCTGACAAGTGTGTATTGCTCTTAAGATCGAAGCTCATCCTTACGAATTGACTCTTCATCATTGATTTTACCGAAAATGTAACTGACATCTTTTTGATAGCTGCAATATGGATTGCTGAAGTTTCGTCGACTGTGACTCTTTCCTCTTCAATTCACGCTTTCAGTATTTATCTACATTTGCAGTCATGATTCGTGTAAGCCTAATTAATATTCGCTGGTACGAATAGACACGCGGGTTTCCAGCTCGCTGGTCGTGTGAAATTGAGACGTGAAACGGTTAGGTTATATGGCATCAATGTTGGAATATCGACTTGAAGTAAAGAATTTTAGTCCCACTTGAAATTCAGTTTTTTGCGGGTATGAATTTTATTTTTTGCCAATTTTTCCTTGCTATCTCATGCCTGTAAATTTGAAGTGGAAAATGTACCCCATTTATTTTAATTTGCTCTGCTTGATGATTAACTGCACGGTTATTATTAGTACACATGCAACTGTTTCCATTGCTCACGCATGAGTGACTCAGACTGACCCTCAAGTCGCTACTGACCTCTAGCTTGTATTACGAAATTTTAAATTAGAACCTGAGAAGGTAACCCATGGACTGTGAGAAACTTTTCACATCATCATCAAATGTTTTATTTCTGTGATGGTCAGAGAATTATACTGGCAGAGTTATTTTAATCTTTCTCATTGTGTTACCATTGTTGCTGATTATACTCATAATGTGGGAAGGGTGTTGTTTTGTGCATTTAAGAGCTGAAGTTGTTCAATTTTGGGGTGTACCTTACGCTGCGTGAATGCGCTTAGCCGTTCTAAGAAAGTAAGTCTTTGCCTACAGAAGAAGGAGCATCTTCTTTATTTAGGGTTTCAAATTCTTACGTCCTTGTTCCATGCGATCCCGGCCTGATTCGAAGGCCTGTACGATCTTGCTACTTGTACCTTCTGTGACAATACTTGCGTTCTTATTCACGATGTCTTCACGATTTATCTATTCGAAGTGATGTACCTTCAAGTGAATTCGATGCTTTGAAAACTCCCTATGGCCAGTATTCATGGTACTTGACGGATTTCGTTCAGTTTTTAGAGAAATAGCCTTTGTGACTTCGGTCGTACTGTAAAAATTTGTGCATAAAAGTGATGAAACCCACAGTGATGTTATGGACATATGTGCTACTCAGCTCTCGGTCATATTAGCCCTGTGTTGAAGTGTCGTCACAGCTCTCGAGCGCCATCTCTTATGATCCAATTCACCTGAGACGCTTTTTATATCGAACCAATGTCGCGCCATCTCCATCGTTTTGTTGTTTTAGAATTTGGGTTACGGGGCTCACCATTTTAGTCGGCTCTAGTTTCTTACCTCTTTAATCACTCACTATTGCTCAAGCCTGAGTAGATCCATTTTCTTTGCCAAGCTTTGGACGATGAACCCACATTTCTGAATTGGAGCCTTCGCACCGGTCTCCGTGTTTGAGTGACTTGGGTCGCCGTATTTGCTCGAGGTGTTTCCTGGTGAGTAGTTGCAGCTGGACGAGATTGCTTGCTTATTCTCCTCAAGCTAGAACCGAACCTGTGATGTGTGCTCTGTGACGAGTGCTTCCGTCCGTGCAGCACGTGAACCCGTGCATTTAGAGTGCCAGTACGTCGAGTGCGTTTATGAAATATGTGTTATGTGGAGTTGAGAAAAGTGGCTCCGACGAAAGCGCTCTAGATGCTGGAAACAGGTAGAAAATAAGAACATTTGCCTTCCATCGAGTCAGTGCGTTAACTGTACGTGAAATAGTGATTATACGTTACACTGATGAAGCATTGTGTGTTCGTGTAAGGTCTAGAGTGTAGATCGATGTTTCTCCGTCCAACGAAATCAGGAAAAATAGTGTTCAAATTTAGCATATTGTAGTTGCATTGTAAATATGGTTGACTTTTAGATTTCACCGAACCAATCAAACTGGAATTATGAAATAGGATTTGTAATTTTGCCGCTCTAACGGTAAAAGACAGGAGTGAAGTGTCTGATAACTTGCAACCTGATATATTTTTGGTAAATTGCAAGGGTAGGAAATTTGAGGAGCTTTCTGGTTCCCCTACGCTGGTTGCTCTCGACCGCTCGGGAAAGATATTTTTATTCTGAAAAGCGTTTATATTGACGAGGTTCTCTTTAAAATAGCGCACACTCTCTCCTACTCTTTCCACTGCGGTATCTGTTCGCAGTTTGTTATTTTAAAAGTCTTTGAAGACCGTCGAATAAAATTGAGATTCACCCAGCATAAAGATTACGGTAATTATGTTTTTTGTACTGTTAAGAAAACCCTTACGCATTCTCCTGCGAAGGTCAATTCCTATCTCTACTCATAAGCTTGTCCTGAAAATTGCAACAGATATTCCCAAAATTAGTCATCATGTGGAAGTGAATTTTTCATCGACTCAACGTTATCACAACAATTCTGTGATTCTCATTTTATATTTCACCCTTTGAAGAATGGAAGTTTCGCCGTATGAAAATGCAAAGGTACGCATTAGCCAATTCGCTACGAAGTCAAGCAAAAAATATTACGGTTAAAAAGTGCGTTCCACCGCTAACAATTTGTCTGTTCAATTCTGCTAAGACAAGTTTCGTGGAAAATCTATACTTAACCGTGATTATCTAATTATAAAATTTTCTCTTGGTATAGAGAGATGTATCTCGAATATGTAGCATAAACCGTTCGAGCCATTTAATTCTGCTGGCTCATTAATTGATACTTTTTTGTGAAATATGTCTAGAAATATGTAGATGCCCTTGAAGTTCAGCAACTGTGAATTTACCACTCAACCTTGCCTAATCATTCATCCAAACTTCTGCATTTTGTTGCAAGCTCGAAGTGCCCTCATGCGCAGTCAAGCGTCGACGGCGCGTTTTGGCATGTTTATGAGAGTAGTTTCACCAAAATGTTTGCAGTAGTATTATCACTTCACCTATAACATAAGGTATTTACCCGTTATCGTGGTTTATATCTTTTTTGTTCGCTTATACGTCGAAGCGTATTTTGTAATAGAACATAGGTGTATTAATTTGTAGGCACCATTATGCCCGTTACCCACCTTTTTGCTAAATCACAGCGCTCGTTAATAAGATCAGCTCAGGAGTTTACCGATCGCTTGCTCGGGAAGCATAGTGCAAGTGCACGGCTGATAATTCAAACCAAACTTCTTGTGTGCCAGTATCAATAAACAACGTTGTGCACCGAAAGACGTGGCTCCGATGGCCAGAGGCTGTGCACCTTTCTCGATTGGCAACTTTTCTTTTCTAGGATTATGCGCATCCGCTTTGCCTAAACTGGAAGTAAATTGCTCCTCCGGTGCGGCGCATATGTCTTGCTCGTGCTTATGACCGTCCGTCTACGCTCGCGCTCCTGCGAGCAAAACGAAATTTTTCCATGTGATTCCTACCATAGAACTATTGCTCGGCGCTTCCCTTTCTGTTTCAGCGGTCACTTTTCTTTCGAAGTTGCTCTCAGCCTCGAATTTTATCCGTGTCCCGCTTGTCTACGTGCCCTCTTTTGGTTGAGTTGAATTTCAATAAAACGCTGGCGTCGCTTGACTCCGTGGTTCGCTTCATAATTAGACGAGGGCTTCGTCAAAGAGGGTAATTAGGGCTGAGCCTCTGAAGTGGTCAGATCGGTTAATTCAATCAGGGTAATTAGTAAAAAGCTAATTGGGAATCTATCTATTCGGGTTAGATGTTGTTTCTGAAACAATTCGAAAATACCTCTTTGAATGCAAAGGGGCTATAATTTTGAAATTCGAATTTAGTTTTAAGTTGGTAATGTCTATTTTCTCGCTCGAGGGTCATCGCTCAGCGCCGATGAAGCGCGCCAGGAGCGGCTCCGAGATGGAATTAGGAAGGATTTGACTGCGCACCTGCGCACATAATGCCGACCCTGGCTTGGAGGCTCAGGCTGAGCTCCTAGCTGATATTCCTGAACCTTATGCGCTCGTACCAGAGCTCATTCTGTCAATTTCACATGCTCAGGTACTGGTCGTATTTTCTGAAGCGGAAATTAATTGCATTCCGTTATCATGAAATAGGTGCACTGGATTTTGGTAGCTGTTTTTGAACACGCTTCTCTGACTTTTCTTTTGACTCTCTGATCTGTACGGTTATCGTTATTCTTTATACATAATATAAATACATATTTATATATATATGTATATATATATACTGAGTAGCACTTTCCCATTTGATGACAAAAAACAATTTAACTTTTGATTGGTGGAAAATTGAAACTGAAGCGATGGCATACGTCTTTTGACGTAATGAGAAGGAGTTCTTTGGGTCTCCCTGTTGTATCTTCTTTAAATTGTTGGCTTCTTTGTTTATCCTCGGTAGACAACTCATGATTCCGAAGAAGTTATGACTTACCAGTAAAAAATATTCATCGTACTCGAACTCGCTGCTTTAACGCTTTCGCATTGAAGCATAGGTTATCTTGCTCGCACGTCTCACTTGCCACCAGGCTGACGTGCCCTGGGGATGTGCTTCCCTGTAACCGCTGTCGCAGGCAATAACGGTCCGGCTTTGTTGGATGTCACCACTCTCATCGGGCTGAGAGGCACTGCGGCGCCCTAAATTCATCGATATCCACAGATACACGCGTCATAATTAAATTTGCACCGCTCCAGCAGCTCTGGTCTCTGAACCAATCTAGCATGTCCGTTTTCATTTAGCTTAACACCTTTGACGGAGCGGAAGCTTTCTGCTGAGCTCTCATTTGCATCTTCCAATATTCCTTGGGTCTGGCACGCGTGCGACCACGGAATCCTTCGGTCTCGCGGCTCGACGATATTCACTTCCTTACTTACTCTTCATCTCGTCTTCAACGATATTTGTTCCGAAGAAATATGCTCCGTCACTCACCCCGTGTTTTTACCGTTTCAAATATTATTCCTTGAGAGAATTTTGGACTTAGAAAAAAGTTACAGTTTTTAAAGTTACAATTTTTCGGTATTCGAGTTACTCGTAAATGCTGGAAAGATCTGTGGTGTTCATCTTCACGAAATTCACCTTCATATTTAGCGTGGTGCAAGTTTACGTTTTATGCGAGTACGTCTCTCAAAACTTACTGAAGAAAATGACGAAGACACTTCGAACTGCTATCACTTTTTTACTATTTTTGTCCTGCCACTTAGCATCGACTTGGAATTTTGCCTTACTTTGAACCGGACAGTTTCAACTTACAGAATTGTTTGTTTGAGGAAGACATGAAGTATATGTTGGCTACATTTTAAAATACTTTCGAGGCTCAGTGCCTCAAGAGCGTGTCCAGAGCTCTAGAATTTTTGCTGAAGTGTCTGTTCTCTTCACCGAACGGCGAGGTATTCTTGTTCATTCCGGAAAGGCTTGAGCGATGTAGCCTGAGCAAGCGAGGCGTGTTGTGAGTGCCTAATGTAAACTGAGTTTAGCTACACATATATCCGTACTTTATTTTTTCCATGTCCTTTTCTTTTCAGAAAAATGTTTTCATTACGCTGTACGGGCAATTTTACCCACAACTGTTTTGTGCGAGTGTTTGCTGTAATTTTTCTCGCTCTGCCTTGCCTCTTTGTCTATGGGCAATGCAAGCGCGCTGTCCTGTCCTCTGAATAAAATCTATCCTCAGGATGTGAGCTAACTCGGTGTGCAGACTTGTGCAGCGCTATTTGATTTCAGTCGCCACTTAGTTTCCCCTTAGGTCCCCTTTTAATTCATATATAAAATAATGATGATTAAAACGTTTTTTTACCATGCTTCGTCTCATAACTGTCCGTGTATGGATCATAATCTACCTTAAAAGGAAAGATTATAGAGAAAATGCTTTGCCTTTAGATAATTTCTTGCTTCTCTTCTGCTTGTTCCATTCTAACTTCATCCGTTCGACGTGCGAGGAGTGAATTATGCTTCATGGATTCCTGAGTTGCCCTCACCTAAATTATTCTTGTGGGTCGCCGCCAAACTTTAGCGATAACAAAGCACAAGTTTGGTGAGCCAGGAGAGCTCAGGCCACTCTCAGTCTGGTGCTGAGAGCGTCACCGTTTGCGTGACAAAATCAAGCGTCGAACTTCACAGCCCCTCGCACTTGCTGCAACTTATGGCAGCCTAAAGTTCGTGCCATTGAGTTAAGAGCCCATAATACACATCGTGTGCTAAATTGAAATAATTTGTAAAAAATTGCTCTACTCAAAATATTTCCAAACTTAGGGCAGCACTAAATCGTTTTCTTTTCGACAGGTGTATAGTCTTGAAGCCTTTCGTAACTTTACGCTCTGTTTCTAAGGGTTCAAACTGGTGCGATATAATGAAGATCACACTCTTAACCTAGCCTCTTTATCACCTGATCTTTACAAGGGTGACTTACTCTCTTTTCTTACTCTATGGCTTTTCTTCGGTCCTACTCTGTTGTTTTCAGATCACTTTAGTCCAAATGTTGGAACCATGCGCTTTAGGTTTG
Organism: Orchestia grillus; assembly: GCA_014899125.1. Lineage (NCBI taxonomy): Eukaryota > Metazoa > Arthropoda > Malacostraca > Amphipoda > Talitridae > Orchestia > Orchestia grillus. The sequence continues at coordinate 28,942 of VOMN01043662.1, forward strand.
AAAATCATCCTACAGGTGCTGCTCATCTACTCGGTACAGTGCCGTGCCGGAGCCTCTTTTCACCAGGGCGTCCCTCTCGAGGGAGCATTTCGGCAGCCGTCGTTGTGGATCACCAGAGCTCTGAAACCTTGTTTTGTATAGGAGAATTTTTGTGCTGGCTAAGGAAGCTCATTTAGACTTGGTTTTCTATGAGATAAGAGTTCGCCACCTCTAATTTGCAGAAGTATTCTCATGACATTTTTATTTCTTCGACGATTGAAGATGCTTGTTCTTTTTCTGAAAGTTCAAAATGGCCCAATGCTCTAGAATCTAGATTGTTGATTCAATGTGAGTAATAGTAAAGGATCAGTACTAATTCATAAGAACATGATATCATAATATATACCAACGACTTATGCCATCTATGATCAGCACCGCACAAGCACTTGAGTGTGTACCCAGATTGCAAAGATTGTAAGAGATGGGAGCTCACCTTCATACATATCTGAGTACTATGGAATAGGATCCTGCCATATATGTACTTCCTGCATCCTTTAGTCTTACTCCTGGTAAGAATAAAGAAAATTTCGCGAAAAAGTCCCCGGTCAAAGGTTTTCCCTTCATAATGTTCTATGTATTTATATTTTAATCTCGCACAATATTCTACTTTTAAATTCTTTAGTTTTTGACTTGCTATCGGACTGCTGTATTGTAAGTTTACAGGTTCCCGGTACCAACGGATTTTTAACAAATTTTCATTGAATGAATCAACTAAAGTGACGTAAATCATCACTTCCGAAAAAAAAGATGTCTTCTAAAAGAAATGCCGCGAGTAATAATTTATTATCGAATGATGAATATCTGTCTTGGTATAAAAAAGTGTGCACCAGTTTCTTTAGAGGCATATTACTCTTTGAAATCGGGTATATGTTCCTCGATTTTTACAAATCATATTCATCAATAGATGACTCAATTCAGCTTATTCGGTACTGTAAATAATTTTTTCCCATCCTCTGTCAAAGCTCCGCCTTACTAAAAATTGTACGTTTTTCTTGCCCGCCTACTTTTGAAATTTTTCGGAGCCAAGAGTTTCTTTCACTTAAGTCCTTTTATTATTATGACTTCACCTGCGGTACCTGGAGCGATTTTTCGTTAATAAATGAGTAGTAGCAGCGCCGTAGAACTTTATGGGACCCTTTATAGAGTAGCGCTTTTTCCAGTGGCACCAACTTTAATGGCGCCATCACAATGAACGTTGCGAAGTTTTTGCAGCGCTCGTGAAGGTGTGCAAGATTTTAGGTGTGGTCGTGAGGCTGTGCAACTTGTATTAGGTCGCGCCTTTTATTCCGTGCTACATTCACGTTATTAACAGAATGTTGTCCGACTTAAATGCTTTATTGCTTCAATGTTTGTGCGGGATCAGTTTTACCCTCACTGAGGTGTGCAGGATTGGATTATCCTGCTGCAAACCTTGAGGATAAAACTCTTCTGGGGTATGTAAGATTCTTCAGCTTCACTGGAAGGACGGTATTTACTGTATACTTTGGAGAAATAGCGCTCCTCGTTAGTATCTTGAGCTACTTACGCTCACAAGAGTCTCTGCTGGCTTAGTGATGAGGACAGTTCTGTTTTCTTCGATTTTTTCAACTCAGTTGATTGTGTAGAAAAAACCAGTTGCCAGGCAACAGACCACTTCCGCTAGTGCCCTCGGTTGTTTTTCTTCTTTTCTATATTTCCCTCTCTCTATAGATAATGGCGCTGTACAGTTCTGTTTGCGTGCTGTAGCGAACTAAGCCATTTTTGGTAACCTTATCTTAACACCCTAGTTCCAGTTGAACTACGTATGTCTTAGCTGCTATGCATTATGATGATTGTCTGAGTTTATCAGAAATGTGTGTGGAAAACTGTGAAGACAAGTCATCCATTTTACTGTTACTTGGTGTCACTTGAATTATGAACAATATCTTCTTGCTCTATCTTGCCCGATAACATGTTTTCGTGCGCAGTACAATTTGAAGACTCTTCAGACCAGAGCTACCAGCCTCGTGAGGAGGGCTTGTAGCTTCTGTTTACTCTCACCGACTTCCTCGGAGGAAACGTTTCTTCCTTACAAACATCGTTCTAAAGAAAAGAAGCACAAAAACACTTTCCAAGCAAGTGTCCTGCACAAGTTAGAGGATAATTAGTGTCCTTAATTGTTGGCTCGATTCCTGGACGAGTTTGTCTTCTTCTTGTGCCAGCTTTACTTTGACGCGAGTGATCCATTTTAGCTGAGACGTTTCTTACCTTTTGAAGATACAAGGTATCGTTGCGCTGCAGGAGCACGGGTGGGTTCATCATCGTCTTCGATATCATCGACATGTTTTGCACTGGATACTAACCCGAGTATTTCTTGCCCCTCTTCGTGATAAGTGAAACCAATATTAAATCAACTATTGCAGTTCTAGTGGTCCAATCAATTCATCCACTGACTCGTAATGAAACATCGTTAGTGAAGTCAGTCATCTCTCAACGCTGTTGTGCGGCTGCAGATTTTGCCTCGTAACTAGTCCGAACCTTAATTGTTTGCTAGGTTTCCTGTGTTTCCACGTGTTCGAGAACGTAGGTTTCAATGCAATGAATTAACTCAGCGAACCTATGGGTTGTGTTCGATGACCTACGTCACGTGCAATGCGAAGTGCGCGCCTTTTACATAAGTTCCAAAAATTGTGCACACCCTCGAGTTTCATTGGAAAATACCCGTGAGAGCCCAGTGTTTTCAGATTCATTGGTATTGATTTCCTCGATTTTAATGAAACGTTTATTTGATTGAACATTGCAGTCGAATTCTTATACATGTACGGAAACTGAGCATGGTTTTCAATGAAATGTTTTTGACAGTAAAATTGTAGTATTATATGACTTATTTTTCGTGGACTTCATGACTTTCATAATCAAGTGTATTGTACTTCGAAATTATTAGGTTATGAAATCAGCCTATAGTTTTAATTGGTTTATGATCGCTGAAAATGGTAGTGATGTATACGAGTGTAATATTTTTTTAAATTTTACTACCATTTATCACAGTCAGTAAACTTCTAAACGAATGTGAAGCCTTCCATACTATCATTTTATCGTAAACAACCATACGTATTTCGTAGCATGGGGGTTTAGTTTTTCACGGAAATTACAGGGACGGGTGACGATCTCGTTCTTCTTTTAAAATCTCGGTTGCTTTTGCGTGCTTGCATTTTCCTCGTCCGCTTAGCGGCTGAGGCATTTCCCTCTTGCCCGAGTCCTCTCTCCGTTGTTCACTGCTTCATTTGGGCTGCTGATCCCCGTCCAAGAAAAATGGAGCTTTCTAATCCTTTAATTATCAGCGAGTCTTTCAGCGCGGCCAGAGGAGTATCCCGCCCCTATAATGGGACCGTGACAGTTTGTTGTGCGCAGCAGGGTACCCGCGCCTACAATCGTGTTAGCTTCATACTTCATTACCCCTCCTGCAGGCATCGCCGGCTCGTGTGGTACGTTGGCCTTTGTTGCGTATTAAGAAACAATATTTTCATGATAAAAAATAAGGACACTCCAGGTGACGATGTTGGCTGCACCGTCCACCGACAGCATCTTGCCAATAGGAAACCTGGAAACAAAAATTTGATGATGACCAGTCTCTCATTGTTATTTATTCAAATATACACTTACGTATTGAACTTGTTCTCGTGTTCAAATTAGGGTCTGTTGCTCTTCTGATTTAGAGCTTAGTGAGACTTACTATTCTCTTTGATATACATTCAGTGATACAGTCACAACTTGCTTTATGCGCAGGAGTTTTCGAAAGCGAGAGTGGCGTTTTTACAGAGTTTAACTTTTGGGCTGTTTACTGAAGTGTCGCCTGCCGCAAATGCATTACCCTCATGACCCGATTCTTCATGAGCCGAGTCACAGAATGCATTGCCCTCATGACCTGATACGTCATGAGCCGAATCGCAGAACACATTACCCTCATGACCTGATTTACGTACAATAAAACAACGAGTTCTAGCCATAGCGCAACATTCTGCGTGCCCCCGAACCCGCACATCTGCTCGCAGCAACTATGGCCATGAGAGGGTGCGATGCTGCCTGCGTGAGTCGGACGCTCTCACTCTCCCTGCGTTAATTGCGCCACGTCAGAAGTGGGCGACGAGCGCCCCTCGCTGAAGAGAAATTAATGAGTTCTGAGCTGGAGGCACGGGTGCACGAAAGCCTGTCTAGCTTCGCCCCATGTGCGATAAAATCAACGGCCTCTGTGCTGGAGCGAATGTTCGCTTCAACTTGGCCTTCGCTGGCAAACAAAAGTACGGCTGCAAGTTTATGTTCAGCGAAAAATAACGGACGGCATCAAGGGAGATCCAGGAAAACGAAGCTAAAACATTGCGGATAGGCAAAGTCGATACTCGGGCCGAGGGCCAATGTTAATTTGGAGTCAAGGTATTCTGGTCAAAGAAGAAAAAGCAGACGCAGCAGCACGAGTCCGATGGTGCAAGTTTGATGGTGCAAGTTTGATGGTGCAAGTTTGATGGTGCAAGTCTGATGGTGCAAGTTTGGTGGTGCAAGTCTGATGGTGCAAGTCTGATGGTGCAAGTTTGGTGGTGCAAGTTTGATGGTGCAAGTCTGATGGTGCAAGTCTGATGGTGCAAGTC
>VOMN01043667.1:0-29004 GCA_014899125.1 Orchestia grillus
ATTAGTAGTTAATGAGGGCGAGACATCAACAGAAAAGTGTTATTTCACTCACGAATGTGCTGAGACATTAAGAGGCAGGCACCAAATAACAGTGATTTTTAATCAATATCACTAAAAAAATTTCTTCCATACGCTCCTCAGTTTGATGGATTGAACTTTAAATTGGACTTCTAAAGGTGCCAGGAATCATATGAAAATAAATAATGGCTCTTAAAAATACTAGCTCTAAGAGCACAACTTATACGGCGGATGAACCTGTACATGCATACACGGATTGCCGTGTCGTCCTCATTACGCATGGCTGCAGCCCAGTGGCACCCTGCCATTTCACCATCCCATGTCTCTCTGACAAATTTTCACTCGAAAACACGCTTGTTGCAAAAAAGAAAATGTACCATTCAGAGGCATGTAAACAACTCGTTGATGAGCTATTTGTTCAGGTATTTACGAAGTCGTGCATGCCACAGCGTAAGTTGACGGGAATGCATAAATTTACGTATATATATTCGAGTTCTTACATTAGGATGTGACTTCCCTTACATGTTCGATAATCAGTTTAAGGGCTTGAATAAAAAATTCACCCGCGAGTTCTTTCATAAATTTACTTCTACATGTCCTTTGTTTAGCTACACTATCTTGAGGTAAAAATGTGTAAAAGGCTATAATTCCGTCAATGCAGATACTGGTTATTATTCGCTATCCTCCTAGTACAGAGAATTTTCCCTCACTGCTTACAAGAACACAGAAATTAAATTTTCAATAAAACTTTCAATATGAGCTGTTCGTCTACAAAAATATCGATTTACCGATGAACCTAAGGCATCGATATTTAGGAAGAGGTGGGGCTGTGCGGCGAAGACTACGATTTTAGGATGGGCCGCTGCAGCTTTCAAGCATCGCGTTTACGAATATTTTACCTGCAGCTTCCGACGGACGGAGGCAGGGGCATCCCTACACAACCCCGCCCACTTTTGACCACCGCTGCAGTGAAGTTCAGGCGGCGCGCTCGACCCTGCTCGCACTCCCGTCCAGATCTGAGGCAACCACGCCTGCTCCACTAAATATCGTCGTTTGCCTAACAGCCGAGCTCTCAATAAATAAATGAACGTACATAAATAGGGTAGTTTATCTGGAGAGATGAGGGCTATACGCGCCTGCCAGCGTCAGATGAGCGCGTGATAAAGACAGTTTTACAGTCGACAGTTCATGGGGCGGTCAGTAGCGAAGGCATGGATGCCCAGCGTGAGGCAGTTTTTCATGTTTCGACATTTTCGGAGCAATACATATTTATTTGCTCATTATGGCGCAGGCCAAAGACCACGGGTCTTGTGCTAAATAATGTCATGAGGGCAAGCCGTGCAAGCTCCGCCAGTCATTTAGAAATGGAGGGATTTTATTGTTGAGTTCTTTATGAACAGATGAACTTTTGGGGCTAGGAAGAGATTGTGTTCGACTTGATCGACGGTCTATCTGTGAATATCACCAGCCATGAACAAAGTTTCGTCAAAAAAATCTAAACGTATCATTAAAGATTTGCTATCAATTTTTATTACTTCTCAAGGTCTCATAGGTTTAAGGACAGTTATCAGTCGAAATAAGCTAAAATAAAGGACTTATTTTATCCAAATTCAAGACTTAGTCAATCCATTCTCTTGCAGGACATTTCAGCAGAGCCAGGAAGCATCCTAACTGAACAATAAATTGAAGAATTTAATAGACAAATCAAGCATCAAAATTGCCAGTGCAAGACCTTGGGCTTTCAATAAGATAGGTGCAAAGAAAAGGAGAAAATTGCATAACAAAACCACAACGGACTCCTTTACTAGTGTTGCGGATTTTACGGTGAGTATAAAGGATGCTTTCGAGGAGCATTGATTAACAACGGATGTACACTGAGATGAAGTAGCTGACGTTCACATCAACGGACTGAAACGGGTGAGAAGTGGTCCGCCATTGCTCGACGTAAAGGAACACTCGTAAAACACTCGAGGAAAAAAGAGAATTTGACATCGTACTCCCAGGTCGATCAAATTGGGCATATCCAGATATCCCAAAGGGATATCAGAAGTCCGTTGGAATGGCTGAGGTCCGTTGGAACGAGGTCTGATGACGCGCCAACTGCCCCATCAGCGCACTCCCCGCGTTAGCGGATGAACTTCTTATACAGTCCGAGGAGTGCTAAGTCCCTAAGACACGGTGAGGTCATCTCCCTGAGTACTTCACCCGAGAGCAAGTAAGCTGATGTATGCCGAGAATAAATCGAAAAAGTGTTAATCCTTTGGAAATATATTCGATAAAATAACTTCAACACGTACTACTCAGAAGCAAATGTACACGTGATGGAAGCAGGTGTTCCAAAAACGGTTCCATTTAAAGGTCACTTTCACCGCAAGAGCTTAACATACAAACGCGACAAAATCTTTTCGCTCGTAAATTTCAATTCGGAAGATACATGAGGGCAGCACCCAGCTGAGTTACAGACGATTATAAAAAATTAAACCACGTATTATTATTTACGGATTACGCTCATTGAAAACCATTAAATAATTTGACGAAAGTTATGCAGCCGTAAAGTGATACGAACGCACCTATTACAGGAAAATTGAGGAGCGTTTTGTTTACGCGACCAGGACCCGAGGCGCGGCGTTCCGAGGCACCCGCGCTAAAATTTAGGGCAGTGCAACTTTTTCATTCAAACTATGTACGGACATCGCATGAAATGGACTCTTACGGAGGCCCCAACTGCGTTAAAGGTGTAGGGGGTCGCTAGTTCCATTCTTACGAGCAGGGCCAGGTGTGATAATTAGATAATTGCTCTCCAAAAGAAGGCAATAGTTGCGCTGAATTCGAAAACTGACATCGTCAACTAAATGATGTTTCTACACTCTGAAATCCACTGAAATCAGTTTTCTAAAACTAACATAAGAATTGAACTAATTAATTAATTCAAAATTTAATTCATTACGCATTATTTAACACGATGAATTATTACGGTTGATTTATTAAAAAAAAAATAAATGAAGAATTCAAGAGTAATTCAAACACATTAACTGAGCGTTACTCGAGATCAGTTTTATTTCTAATGCGTTAACACAATGAGGTTCCTGATAAAGAATCAGATATGTATGTTGTACAAAAATTATTTTTCATTGGTAATAAATCTATACATATATATTTTTTATACCCATCAGTTTGTTGCGCGTAGAATATTTATATTCATTAGAGTGTAGTGTTTTAGGTAAAAATAATCTTTTGTTATCGTCGAAAATATTCAGTCACCATTTTCGGCGATTCACTTGGTGTAACAATTTGAAGAGGATCAAAGTTTCAAATAATGAATGATGTGCGTGATGACTGAAACAAGATTACTCCAACATTCCTGTAATTCGGTACCTTTCAGATCTACTCTCTAGAGGAAAATGAAGGGTAAAAATTCGTCTCTCAGTTAAACCTCACAAAAATTTTTGAACGTTTCTTCATTTCAGCAGTTCGCACGTTCAAATTCAGTCCCATCCACTATTATTCCTCAACATAACCGTACATCACAAATTTCATTAATTAACCAACGGTAAACGTCTAAAATCGCAAGATTGTATTTTTTGGGCAAGCTCATTATGAACAAAATTCTTGTCTTTTAAAACTACTGCAGAGCTGAGCCAATAGCAGCATGGCACACCGTGTGTTTATAATAATGAAAAAATATACGAGGCGCTCCATTGAGGCGAGCAAAATTGACACAGTCATTGATTCGAATCAATTTGACTCAAACAAATTTAGCTTCATCAACGAAAACTTCAACAAAGGGAAAACTTTTGTGAAATCGAGCTTGGTGAACTGGTTTTCACTTGACCAGGCTTCCAATTAGTCAAGCCTCTTGATCACGATACTTCTGTAAAGCAAAACCTTTTGAGTCCAACCTTTTGGGATCTTAGGTCTTGGTTGCCACCGTTTTTTTTTCCCGGTGTCGACATGCACCAGGGACGGACAGGGCAAACCTGTACACGTAAGTGTTAAACCTGCGTGCACGTGTTGGGAGTGCCTTGAAGTTCGAGAACGTATTGAACTATTTGAGGGCTTAAGAGTATTATTTCCATATAGTTGAGGTCTGACCATAAATTATTGAAGCTCTGGTAAATTGAAACTCTTAGAAAACAATTGCGAACTTCGAGGCTATTATTTTTTATTAGTTGAGGTCTTGGTTTTGGTTCACTGAATCTGTGATAAACTGGAACTTTGTTTTCGTGAGTGGAAAGTTTTGAATGGCTCTAAAAATGCACCATGGATAAACAGAGAAGGAAAAATATATTCCAAATGAAAGGTAGGGCAAAGAATGAAAGAAACCTGGCAAAGGGAAGAGTGAAAATTAATTTTTTTACTGGTGCCATTACCTCGTTTTACCGATGAAGATCACTGTAAACGATTGTAGTGACTCGAAACGTCCGATTTGTTTCACGTGTGGGACCGCTCAGTTTAATATACGACTCCTCGTAGTGCTGCTCTCTCTGCACTGTATTTATGTCGAAACTCTTTACTTCCCCCAACTTGAACCTGTTAGGAAAAAGTGTCATATAATAAATAACCCACATAAATCCTTATACCTGTGGCCCTTCACCATTCACATGAGTTTAATATTCACTACCATATAGGTGCTGATAATTTTTCATAAAAATCAAATACAATCTTATTGCATTGCACGCACAGAGAAGACGGCAGCTAGTTTTCGTGCAAAGCTGAATGCAGCCTTATCTTCAAAATAATTTGGTCGGAAAGGAGTTAACTAAAAACTGAGCGTAAACTTGAGGGAATATCACCAACTTGGCTCTACAAGTTAGATTCAAGTTCCTTGCCCATTTCGAACATCATTCAATAAAAGTCATTTTAAGGTAAATGAAATGAAGGAGACTTACCAGTATAGACGAGGATAAGCTATCTTGTTTTCCATCAGGACTCGAGAGTTATAGAAAAACATGCACTCGCAACATCATTTGCGAGGAAAGTGTTGCGAGCATGGCATGCACTACATCATGAGCCGGCGTGCCTACGTTCACAAAAAGGAACATTTTCATGTTGCCTTGGTTGTGAAATATTTCTCGTTATCGTCGGTAATAAGAGACATACAACAGCAATTCACGGGTAGAATACAATCTTGTCCAGATGCGAATTGAGGTTTGGGTTACGAAAAACATCCAGAAACAAATTTAATGCTACATTTTTTTTAAGCAAACCCGCACTGCATCGAGTTACAGTTGGGGTCTCGAGTCTATGTTCGGCTTCCAGAGATTGCAATCGGCGCCGCAAGGCCTCGATCTTTGAGATAGTATCGCCTTATAAGGTAGAAACCTATCCGTTTTTTAGGTAGCCTTCTCCATTAGGGGCTTCGTTCGGTCCAGTAAATGGGCAGGTATTCGGTGGTCTGGATATCAGGCCGTTTAAGGGAATTTTGATGCTCTGTATAAAATTCTATCAAGTTATCACGTGGCAAAGCTTTGAACGCAATCGGGCTGAACACGAAGACCTGCGCCGGATGAAAGCAATTAAATTTAACTCGGGAAAAAGATGACATGGCCAATAATCGGACTGACATGCGAGCATTTCTGTTAATCCTTAGAGTTCGGAATTTGATAGTTCTTCAAATTTATTTGAAACTTAACTATGTTGTTTACACCTAACGTGCGCAGCGCACCTAACAGCTTGAATAATCAATTCAGATGTTTAGTGAGCTAAGTTAGGGTTGCAACACAAGCAAAATATTCTCTTCTCTGGTGCTGTAAGGAAGTCTCGAGGGCTCTCCACCTGAAAAAGACACAAATCTATAACAATACTAAGCCTAAATTAAACTGCGTATGAGGTGTATCCAAAGTACTCAAAAGGTTTTTGTTGGTGCTGCAGACCCTGTAGCGAATACTCCTTTTGTATCACACACAGTTTAGTGAAATACAACAACGATATAAGCGGAAACATGTAATACCTTCTTCTTGGCAGTCGTAACAGAAGTAGTGTAGTCCATCTTTCACAGAACAAGAAATCATAGCCAGTGAATGCTTCGATGAGGCCGTAGCTCCTGCGGGCGGCGGATTTTCATACCTCTTTTGCATGCAGAAGTCAGGCCCTCTCATCTCGTTCAGCCTAACTGGTCTACAGCATAGTGCACGTGTTTTGATGTACTCGACATCGGCAGGACTTCGAGTCTGGGCATGATTTTGGAGATGTCAAATCAAGATTCCTGAACAAGGCTTCAGCTGATTTTAACTTCATACAAGAATTTTATTATTCTCTAGGGCACTCTACTCAAGAGTGAGCTTTCGCTTTTATATATATTACAAATGCATTCTTTTTCTTTCTAAATAAAATTATAAATTCTTTTAAAAAACGTTGCTGTATCTTCTACAGAACTTATCCATCTCCGAGTATAAGTCAATAGAAAATGATCGACGTATTGGTCGCGCACGATACAAAAAAATGGCCAGTTGAAACATCAGACTGAAATAAACAATTTCAGATTGAGAACTAGAATCTGTTTAGTTGCAGCTACGCATTAATTGTCTCACGGATGTTATATGAGGCAACTAGAAACATGCGGCACCAAGCACCTGTTTTTAAAAATGTCAGGAAACGGCTTCAAAGTTTCAAGATTAAAGGCAGTGAGGCAAATAGGCGAGAGTCGCTTCGACTTGCATTGATTTTTGGCCATTTTGTGACTATCTTTCTGCATCTACGACTCATTCTTCAGGGAAAGGAAGTCTTAGGGACGACAGTGGTATACATAAGTCGTTTCCGCTACACAAAGCGCTTGGTACCATACGACTCCATGGAGCCTCATATCCAGGTTATTCTGAAGTCAAAGCTACGGAAGCATTTACTGGAAATGCTGTACGTTGTAATGACGGCAGAAAACAGGCTTAAATGAGACTTGTGGCAAGACTTGACAAGATTTCGAAACGGTATCCCGTAAATATGGCTTCGTATTGAAGCATAGTCGACACATGCTGCCGCTGTGATTTTTCCTCATAAGTTTGATACGTTATCAGAGCATAACTAGTGTACTTCGTGCATTCAAACTTAGGCACAATTAGGGTGCTGGGGCACAAAGTGTTGAATACTACGATTCGTAGGACTCAATTATTTGTCAAGAAGGCCAAGGTAAACACAGTTTCTCCCTGTCAAAGTCGTAATATTTGTCGATCCCGTCACGAACTTCATATAAACTGCGCTTCTAACACAATCGAGTCCATTCAATGGAAGTTCTAGCACGCACAAACTAGCGTTATCGCTTGGCACTCCGATATTTCTGTCCGCTAATGACAGGTATGAGGAGCGTGCAGTCGCCCCTGCACGTATAAGTTCCATTCGAGTACATCAAATGGAACACACGCATGCCAAAAGAGTCGAGTTCCTACACCTCTCTTGTATTAAGAGCAGAAAATTGCACTATTCTAAACGAAACGATGACGAGAATTTGTCCTGGAGGGGAAAGTCTATCTCCGACTTTGAAGTCAACTGCCCCTCCAGGTGCAGACGTACCTTTACGCTGGTGTCTATTCAAGATTCATGGCTTTCATCCGACTCCGACGTTAAGAAGAAGATGTCCACAAAAGGACATCAAGATCGTCAAGGAGCCGCTTGGACCTCACGCATCTTTGAGATCGTGAAATTTAACAAGCGACTGACGTCCGACGTCGGTGATCTCGGATATTACAAAGAAAAGAAGAATTTCTTATGGCATTCCTCGAGACCAATCAAGAGACCTAAGGGCAGTTGTGCAAGCCATTTCATGTTTGGCAGATTAACGCAACTCGTAAACAAAGACCAGTCAAGAGCCCTCGCCGTGGAGCCAGTCATCCGGGCCTGTTGACGCGAGACAAGCATGACATCAAGTAGCTTGTCGTTGTCTTTGAATGGTTTATTAAAACTGGGGACATGAGACAACCATTACACTACACAGCTGACCCATATGTTTAATGGTGTCGGAGAACAAAAATACAAGTCGAAGACATCGAGTTAAATTCGGAATTTCCCATAAAAACGCGTCCATGAACATAAGGTGGCTATGGCGTTGAAAATTTCTTTAATTAAGCGGACTTTAAAGGATCAGTGATAACTTTCCAGTGACGACTCTGTCCACGGGTAACGACTTGAATGCTTCGGAATTTTTTACTTCGGTAAAATAATGTCATTTAATTAAAGGAGAGAGCTACTGGTACTGATGATTTTACCGCGCATTCAATTGCAGTGCGCCAGGTGTGTACAACACATCCTCCGAAACTGAAATCTTAGTGGTCGACTTCCAAAACTTGACAGAAAATGCTGCTGCTGGCCAATTTGCACTGCTTTAAGTAGCAAGGAGTACACAAGAGACCAAGGTGATGAAACTTGCAGCTTCTTCATTTCAACGAATATTCCTGTAAATCGGTAGCTCTCTGATTTTGGAGAAAATAGTAGGGCATACCATACCACAGCAAAATCCCCGTTAGTATTTACATAAATTGAATATGCCATTGAAAGCATTTGAGGCATTCACATATGCTACAGTTTGAGGAACTTGCAGTGTTCTATCTTCATCATTTTACACCAAAGCGTTATTGTGCGAAAAAATGGGGAAAAACGATGATTGGACAGGTACCTTTAAATTCTCCTTAAGACCACGGCTAATTCAATTATATTATTTCTTCACAAATTTCTTCTTTTTCGCTCATCATTCTATCGCATCTCTTTCGATTTGGAGCGATATTTTCGAGAAGAACTGTACCCACAAAAGAATTAATCAAAATCGAGTATCAAGACTACGCAATTTGATATATTGAGCGTTACAATTTTATCGTTCGAGTTAACGATCCTGATAAATGTCAAGCACAAGAACTCGGAAGATGTAATCAGTCAAACTCCTTCTTGATGCAATGTTAAAATGTTAGTATTCTGCCTCCGTGATGATGAAGTACATTAACGTACATCAATCTTAAAATATAACACCAGCGTAAAAGGTTTCACATCAGGGTACTATCCTTCTACTCAGGGGTACACTCATCGAATAAAATAGAAGATACATTTTGCAGAACAAGGTGTTAGCTAAACTTAATGCATCGAACATAGTCTCGTCAGCAGGTCACTTCCGACTGATATCTCACAACTGTAAAGTAAGACAAGTCTCTATTGACACTCGTACAATTAGGTACTTCGAATATGTGTTGATACGAGTTCACTGCCCGAGATATTGGTTTCATTCATGCGAGGCAACCAATGCAATTTGAATCATTAAAATTGGTTTCTAGAATTTTTTTTGAAAGAAATCCCGACTTTGAGGTTCGCCATTCCCGCTACAAGTGCCTAAAAAACGATGCAATAAGTTTCCACGACGATGTAAAATACATAGTGTCCCTAACGAAAAAATGAGAAAATACACTACATACACAAACAACAAAATAGGAAAATGAATATAGTCGCGCGATAACTGCTAGATTGTGCTGAATTTCGTTTCTGTAAAATAGGCATCCTGTACAGACAAAAGGCATCGCAACTTTAAAATATGCCGTTGCAAGAATGAAACTCTTTTGGACCGAACTCAGCGCAATACAAGTCGTGGGCACCATCATTGACGCCTCAGCTGCTATGAATTAATATCAGACTTTTCTAAACTGGTCGGCTAGAGAAGGCGGTATCATAGAATAAAAATTATCGAGAATTTTAAACGATTCAGTAAAAGACATATTTTTTGGAGGCTGAGCTTTCTGCAAAATACATTGGCCAAACTGAATCCTTTGAAATTTTCTACAATGTAAGCACCAAGACGTTCAATATTTTCAGAAATAGTGTAAAAAGTATCAGGAAGAAAACGTAAAATGACGGCTCCGGAATTGAACGGTAGTTCTGCCAAAAAAGTCAACCAAATTATTATAGATGCTTAATTTTTCTTCTTACAAGTTTCCAAAATCATAAGTAGAATTTAAAGCATCCATCCATGTTTGTACAAACTTTTCTACTCAAATCTTGACCAATGAGGAGAATTCAATCTTAGATTTACAGTAATAAGTGGTTTAGGATACTAATTTTCCAAGTATTAAAAGCTAAATTTCGATTTTGTTGGTAGCACGGATACAAAATTACTTTTTATAAGCGTTTTTTTTTAATTCTTCCGAGTTACAAAAAGCAATTCAGTCAAACGTACGCTCTCGAATAATATTGACAATTCAAAATTGCTGTCCGAGTATAAATGTAGACATGTACGTGCGGGTAGAAATAGTCTACCAGGCTAGCTGCGGTCGCCCTCTGTAGTATCCCCAAAGAAGATCTGATCCTGCTCAGTGGGTCGCTTGGTCACTAGTAAAAACAGCCTCGCTCCGTGTTCCTGCGAGTGTGGGTGTTGTAGCTATCGATGAAGATTTTTTCATCTGAACTTACTTTCAGCCCACCGCCGCATCGATCACTCACGCGTATTAAAACACAAGCAGCTCCTTTTTGACAAAGGCCATGGAGCAGTTGGTTGCAGGCCAAGAGTATTCACAAAGGCGGAGCTGAAAACAAGAGCAAGACAGTCCAGTTGCGGCCGCTGCCAGTGCTGCAGCAGGAACAAGTTCGATGCATGGTAGTTGACCCTCCGAGCAGCGAGTGTTCGCTCTACGATGGAGCAGCGCGAAGGAGGATTGGCTGCAGTGGATGAAGTGAGACCGCAGAGGTACCTCTTAGTTCTCGACTCACTGGCTGCTACAAACGCCTCTTGGTGACCATCCAGTGCGCAGGCTCGCGATGCGCTGCTCCAGCGCGCTGTGCTGGAGCGCCAGTTGCGCGGGTGTGGGCTGTGTTATCAGAGTGCAGTGAGATCACCGTGCTCGGGCCTGCGCTAAATTGGCTCGAGGCTCTGACTGTGCTCCGTTGAAATAAGCCGTTCCCCGATGTGAATGTGTTAAACAGTGCTGATTTTTTTAGAAACAAGTTTTTGCTCCCGATGGTGGTTTTGGATATGTGTAACCTACTGACCTAATGAATAAATTTTGAAATCGAGTAATTCTGCTTTTAGTGCATTCGTTTGAAAAAGCGTTATTGAGTGTTTTTTCAGTGTGCAGAGCACTGGAGAGTCTACGTGAATGAAACTTTTTCCCATACGACTGTTTCAAGTAAAAAGTGCTCTTGAGTTTGAAATTGATGCCAAATTGATGCCAAATTGATGCGTTCGCTCCCGTAGAAGTGCTGCAAGTGACAATGAATGCATTTGAAAATATATGTTGCGTAATTATCAAGTGAAATTGAAGCTGCATCAGTATGTAGCGCGAGATACGAGTATTTACCCCTCAAATGAATGATTTATGTCGTAAAATCATATCGAAGTTGAGAACAAATATGTTTTAGAACAGTGCTTCATTTCGAACTAGCAGTAACTTCTAGTGTAAAAATAATGTCCTGCTCCTGTGCCTATATTAAGATTGTATTGACGAGTTCACAGTGCCTTGGTCTCAAAACTAAATTTCATCCGATTGCTTTCATCTCGGAATCTGCATTGCAGTGAAGCTCGGGGCAAACTGACTGCCCAGGTTCGACTCGTGCCCCGTAGCAGGGCACATCGCTCCTCTGCATAGCTTTAAGAAATTCTTACCTAGGATGCAAATTCCTCTTGTTCTGGGCCTGTGGATTGCTGCGATATCAGTGTAAAAATTTGTGTTGCATCAGATGTGATTTTCGCTCAAGGTTAATCGTTGCAATGTCTGCTAACGGATGTGCTCTGGGAAATCAGCTTATCTGGACTTGTTATTGTATTCGTGAAACACATTTGCACCCACGATATACAGTCTTGGCCCTCACATATACCAATTAATGTAGATAATAAGAACTTTTTTGTATTAACTCGTAGCATCACTATGCACTAACTATCTAACAAAAGACCTTTTTTAGCAGGCAAAAATTTTTTGCACTCATATCATAATAACTTTTTCATTTTTCAGATGTTAGGATTTACAGGAAAGAATGAAAAGTCTCCCACACGTCAGCGTGAAAACGTAGGTTCGTAATGATTTTCCCGTAGACTTTTGAGCCGGCGTCGGTGGTGCTTTCGATTTCATTGGAGGGTGACAGGCCAGGCCGCGGTGCTTCTTCCGAGTGCTCCTCGAGCCAGACTCGAGTTTTGTTGGGTGCAGTGTCGATAGCTTAGCTGTCTAAAGGCTAGCCAATAGTTTTTATTCAAGCAGTACAGAAAATTGTATGCTTAACTGTTTTTATTTTGCCTCGATACCGAAGGGTATTTAGCAGCGATTGTCACTTCACGTGGAGTGCCTCTGCATGAACTGTAGGATTTCAGAAACGGTCAAGCATGCATGAACGCACTGTATTGTAACTTGGAGCAAAATCGAATCTACAGTTGAGATAATTTTACTTCTCAAAAACGAAAATTTTCAAGAGAGCATATTTATACAGGAACCTCTTTTGACAATGTGATAAGTGCGTGACACAAATGCTCCAAAATAAAATAACCTATTCTCGAAAATGACTTTGGCCAAAATTCACGTGGAAAATATCGAAGTAATTCCCTCAAATAGATGGTCAAATTTCAAAAAACTTGCCCCGAGTTCCAAGAACTTGCTATGAACTAACTTGAAGTGTTTGAACGCAGCAGGAGTGTTGCTCAGATCATTCACAGCTCCACCAACCGCAACTACGCCACCAAGATGAGCTACGAAATCCTCGACTTCCAAGACGTGAGTATTAAAGTTCAGTCTGAAACTTCGGTAATACTCGGCATGTATCTCTGATAACCGTATTTCTATGTTGTTTCCTAAAACTTTTAAATAAATAATTTCCAGGATTTGCGTCGGAAGTTCCGTTAAGTGCTGATATATTAAAAATTTTCAACGTGTATCTTGTTTATTCTTTATGAAGGAGGGATGCAGCATGGAAGCTTTACGAGCATGCATATGCACGAACAGTTTATCTAGTGAGAAATTATTTATAAAATATTGCCGTTTCAGCAGCCTGTAGTACGACGAGGAGCTGAATGTCAGCATACGAGACCGACACAGCAGGTCAACTTGAGCTTATCCCTAACATTTTCTTCCGGAAGAACACAATTTCTCCGTAAAATGCGGGTATTAACCGAAAAAAATTTGACGGGACAAGTAACAATAATGCGTTGCTACTTCAACCTACGTTCGCTTTGAAATCGCGAAATGAACAAATTTCGATTTGAGGGAACAATCCACAGTGCCTTCCTTCTCCCCGTGTGCTAGCCTACTTCGTTCATTGAATTAACTGAAGTGAAGTATGAAGAAAAAGTAGGAAACAAACACTATATTTATGCGTATTTCGGACCATATGATTCAGTATTTATCAAACTCGGTAATAAAATGTAGTGTATTGAAATTTTAAATTTAAAAAATATAATTAACTCGCGATTTAAAATATAGTTATTTATTACTGTCACATATTCGTCCCTGACATTGTTTATTTCATACAGAGGGTTCTCCCGAACAAGTAATTCTTCACCGCTACTCCAGAACTTGTAACAATCATCACTTCTTACTAACACAAAGTTGATTTTTTTCACCCTTCTCAAGATACTACGATAGTCATTGGTTACCTTTTTTATAACTATCTGAGAGAAAAACTTTGAAATACCGGATATCACTTCGTTAAAATTCTCGACAACGATTCGATCCAAACCATTGGTCATCATTAGATCTTTGAAACTTTCATAAATTATTTTCTATAATTTCTTCTCCCCCTATTTTTACAAATGGAAAAGTTTAGCCAATGACTGTCTTAGTATCTCTAGGTAGGTATAAAAAATCTTTTAAATTGAACTGCAAAATAAATGTTGGTATACAATTTTTAATACAAAGTTGATCAGTTGGTTCAATTGAAATTTTGAAACTGTGCATCTGTTTTGAGATTTAAGAATTACACATTCGCCTTCACGCTAAAATATACTCGTCGTGTTTAAAATGTTTAAAAATCAACCCAGACGAAGCAATTCGTGAAAGATTTTATTGCATCACCATCATCCCCTCCAAAAGATTAAACTTGTTCGAACTTTTTATATATTTATTGCCTGCTGAAAGAATGTCCGCGATTCATTGTTGGAGTAAGAACTTATTTTTAAATCATTAATTCAATGTTAGCAGTTTTTAAGGAGAAAGTTGAACATTTTTACATCCTATGAACTTGCAGTACCTCAAAAAAACATTGAACAATTGAATCGCGTACAAAATATATTCATCTGAATTTTTATACGAAAATTGCCTCTCTAAAATGAACCCTAACAACCCCGTTTACCGAGTGCCGTACTCTAAAACTGATAATTTTTTCATATACCATGTATTTATTTAAATAATAATGCAGCCTGCTCACAGGAAACAGTGTCGCACCGCTTTCATTTATTTTGCATCCCATGTAGAATCATTGTGGACTCTAAAAAAAATGTATCGAATATAAAAAGAATGTTAGTCAACTAGAAAGTAGTTTGGACATGAACGGGTTATGCACAATTGAAATCTTGTTCAACTTGTTAATTTTTGAGACATGAAATGAAGTTTTTTTAGTCCTCATCATCCATGAAACATATGATGATCGTTGGAAGCTTCATCTTCATGTTTTACTCTGCTCTTCAAGAGCCCCAAAATCAGCGCTTTGAACCGAGAAGATGTAGCAGTCAATTTCGCTATAGCAGTTCCCATTGCTGTCATCAAAATCTTGCCGACTTCCACTTCGAAGCATATAAGATATTTTCAAGATATTTTTCGGACATCTCAAGGACTTCCCAGAAAAAAATACACGCATAAAAATCTCGGGCACGTAAGAGACCACACGCGAATGAGAGCGACTTAATCTTAAAGAAGAGGGCTGTACGCGGGCGCGTTAGCCAGGCGCTTTAGCCCACTAAGAGGCGGTGGTGCTCTTGTACGTCAATGTCTGAACTCGGCAGCGAAATCTAAACATGACTCACTGACCATTGCGGACATGTCTGGCCTCACGACTTGTCCGTTCAGCCCTCACATGACTTTCCTTCATAATTGGACTTCCATGCACGGACCATTTGCCATGCATACCTGGAGCTCTTCTAAATAGGTCTTCCAGTCCGTGCCCGTGAAGTGGCCGTCATGGGAAACGCGGCGAAGGCATCGAGGCAACTAAACGAGGACACCGTGTGGAGAAATCATTCTATGGATAGCAAATTTTGAGCAAAATTTTCATAAAAAATACGTTACTTTCACTGTTAAATATTACAAGCAATAAGGTAAACCAAAATTTTCATTTTAGGCTGAAAGAAACTCGAATACACGCTTAGGAAAAATAGAGATCGGAGATCAGAAAAATAGAAAATTTAGCAGTGAAGTGCTTCTCGATCGATCAAAGTCAGCTAAAGGTATAGCTGTGACACATACAGTCACGAAGCATCTAGAAGTTAGGAACATATATTCATTCGTTATGAAAAATAAAGTTGCGCTGCTGCAGATTCATACGAATAAAGGGAAAACTATTTGCATCGAGACTTGATAACTTTAAATACTGATTTTAAGAAAGAGTTCTCTTCTTTTTTCCTCCTGAATCTTTTCTGGGAAGCAACAGTTAATACTGCGTTAAGTGGTTGTTGTATGTGAGATTGGGATGTCAAGTCCACCAGCGTTGTCTTGAATATTGGTTTTCACATGTAGCATCGTCTGCACACAGTGTGCAACATTCAGCACAATGCGCAATTTGTAATTTTTTTAATTTTGGAAAAATTGCATTTACTGATGAAAGCCCTCACAAAAGCATCATTGGTAAAATTCTTCGTTTTCCGAAAGTTTTTCGCTTAATGTGTACTTACTCACTCAACAGGCTGAGTAAATGAGGTCTCTTCTATCCACATTTCAATGTTTAAATTCGCCAACTGAGTACTTGTTCTATTTTCCAAATGTAAATAACTTTTTAGTTGTCCCACAGACCATTTCCGTAAGGATTGAGTTCTTCGCATTATTTAAAATCTTGTCACTTATACTCATAAAATGTTCAAAAGAACCCCATCAAACTTTCGTTTAGTGCACATGAATTAGTAATAAAAATAACGTACATCTTTTTATACACGATGTTTACCTTGTCGCAGTCTCAACAACTCAAACAGGATGCAATTGTTTTAGCTCCCACCGAATGAATGAATCATAGTCCTGATTTCTGCCCTTCTTTGTCCAGTCATGCAACCGCGCCCTCGAGCTGAAAAAAAGTGATGAGCCACAATACTAGAAAAACACGTAGCCAAGTATGAACTGCATACTCCATACATCACTGAATATCTGATCAAGACATAAACTGCCGAACTCCACCTGGATCAAACAGTAAAAACAGTTAATTATGCGACTTGGAGTCTCTTAATGTGACCATGTCACTGTCGGTATTAACAAAAATGATCGGCAAATGATTCAAGATTTCTATCACAGAGGATTCTTTACTTTTTCATCAAATACTTAAAAAAATACACTACATGTAGTGCATGATCTGCATTGAATTTATACCGAAATGATAATTTCGCTATTTGATGTATGAATCGTGCTGCGTAAGATCTAATATTTGCTCACGCTGCATGAAGTCAACATTATGCAATCATTCACTGTCTTCACTAAGCTTTCAAACCTATACAGCTAATGGCTGTCAAAAATGCCCTAGTTGCTCGTATCCGCTGTGAAGGAGTTGAAAATAACGATTCACCGTCCGGAGTTATCAATTTAAATTAGCGAAATAAGGGGGCTTTCTTACGTAAAATTGTTCATGGTGATAATTAACACTCGCAACCCTTTAGCAAACCCTCAAATCCATAAGAAGTACCTCTATGAGTCACAACGGAGGTTGTCATACATACATTAGATCAGCCATGTACTCTGTGACTTTCAAATACGAAATCTTGTCTGAATTTCTGTCAAGCAGAAAAAGTTCTTGGAACTGTAAGTCGTCTTAAGAAAATCTACGGTAGTGGCTTACATTCAGGTGCTCATCTACTATTAGAATGTAGAAACTCCAAACTATGTCCAAAAACTGAAGTAATTGGAGAAAACCTCTCAGACGAATGTTCATGGTTTTAATTCGCTTTGATGGAATTTAAAAATTACCATTGGTTTTATGACCTACAAAAGTCGTCGACATGTTGCAGGCAACGTTTGAACAAGCAATCCTGCAAAAAAAATTATGAATACTATTATCCATTAAAGCAAAATTCGAATGTACTAGTCTCTTTAACTTACAACGCGCTATCTACTACCCATGGATGCTCTAAAATCCCAATCCTCTTTAGGGAGGCTCAAGTTTGTACTCTCCCTGAGCTGAAAAGAAGCCTAAGTTTGTACGTACTGCCTGTACATGCACTCGGGATTTTTGTAGTCACCACTAAGTGGTGCTTCTGTGAGGCTCCCCCTAGCACTCCTTGATAACTGTCAACTGTGAAAGTATGCAAATTTGCTCGAAAATGGCGGGTCATCCCTCAACACCAAAATCGGCAGGCCCAGACATACGAGGCTGTTCATGACGTCGCAAAGGCCCTGCGTATTGCGAGGGCCGCCCTGCTCACTACCCATTAGCGCTCATTTGAGGCTAATTGTGCTGCATTAGTTGGGAGATTCTTCGAACTTTCGACATTCTGAGACGCTGTTTGCAGCCTCGACAAGATTCACAAAGTCTTACTATGGATGCACGAGCCGTAACCACATTCGCCGTACTATCGAAGTGGGATTTATATCTCGTAGTGTACATGTACCAATAGCGAAGGTATTTTCTGGAATACTTGTCAGATTTTAATGAAGTGAGAGACAGCCTGGTACGTGTAATTATTTAGAAAAAGTAGAACAATGGGACCCAATTTGGATAGTTCAAGGCTAACTAAAGTACTTTGTTTAAAAAACTGGCGAGTTATTGATGTTATCCTGTCCTCCATATTCTTTAGACTTATTTTTTTCGTTAATTGTGCATACCTGTAATGTTAAGTGGAATACAGAAGCAAAACTTGCATTGACGGAGCATAGGAAACACAAAAATGCTCACAAGCAGCTGTCATCCCGATAAAGAGGCACAAAATACGGGTAACTAAACAGGTGCAGCAATTTAAACTTTAAAAACGGGCGTGTGTGTCGGACACGGCACCATCACTCAAGTGCCAGTTTGTGAGTGAACAGATGTTGCAAACGATCAAAGTCTTTGAATAGTGTACACTACGGTCTCGTGTAATATAAAGTGTTACATAACCACTAAAATTAATGACGTATGCGTTACAATACGCTGTAAAAATGTTCGTACATAGAGTATAGAATATTTTTTAAGAATGATAATGCACTTCTGAATATAAAGAAATTAGCATATGCTATGATACTAGTGGATTAGAGTAAGTATTTTCTTAACCTGAAAGATAGCAATCCTTGAAGCTCTTCATTGATCGACTAGTGTGAGCACCGAGACCGATAAGAAAGCCCAACCACGACCACTAAATGGTCCAGCATGAACTATTCTACGGTATTTTAATATTGCGGTTCACTACCCTCAAACGAAGGTTCAACCACTGAAAGAGTGGCACGTACAAAATCGAGTGAGGAATAAAGAAATGGGGAACGCTTATTACACTAATTGAAACAATCACGACACTTAAATTACTGGATCATATAATATAGCGAGGTCCCTACTATGTCGAAGAGACTACCACCGCTCGACAACCAGAAAATCAGACGCTCAATCGCCAAAAACAATTGGTACGTACACAGCATTGCACGACCATCTGGACCAACGGTTAGCCTTCCACTCCTGAGACGGCCACCATTAGAGCAGTTCTGCACCACAAGGTCATCGGCAAACAACAGTCTTAACTCGGCCAACCTCAAACAAGGTCCGCTCATTCACATATTTAGTTCAATGAGAGATGTTTAGCTTATCACTGCAGTGGTGAACGCAATCATTAAAGACTTACGAGTAAGAGTTGTTTATAGCAACTTGTGACGCCTTGGTGGTGGAGTTTATTCGTTTGGAAGATGATGAATGAAATGAGGGCAAACGACGAGACAATATCTGAACTGCGCTGCAGACTCTTCATCAGCACTGGACCAGGCCTACGGCTCTTTACTTTCCTTCTGCTCCACCACAAACAACACATCCAAAAATGATAGTACTGTGTCGGTCTCCAACTCAAAAAGCTAGGGGCCAAAACGATAATCTATTGAGATATATTACCTAATACAGTCAACTAACCTAGTTCGTGAATAGAGAATAATTTGTGAATAGAAAATTAAGAATGCAGGATGGAATTACAGATTTTCAACTTCCGTCAACATCAAGACGAGCAACGTTTACGATGTTTATTGGGCAAAAAATACGCTCACATTAATGAGCGACTCCTAATGTTATAAAATTTACTGTTGCACAGCGCAAATGATGCATTTTTCTGAATCTTAACGCAAACTATTCTTTCACTCATTGCAACTCATGAAATATTCGTTATTATGACCGCACACTTGATCTAGCTTTCATAGGACTCGATGGCGTTGGCTGAAGATTGTTTAAATGTCATACTCGTTACATACAATTTCTAACTGCTTCGCAGTAATATTATTGGAAGTATACATTTCGGTTACCATACGAAGCAGGACATGGTACAAAAATAAATTAAGGAACAGGACAAAGTCCTGCTCTGGAGTCGGCGAGTTGTGTTTGCTGGAGCATTGCCTATCCACTCATCCGCTAACCAGCTTTGATGGCGTTAATGACACTTTGATGACTGCCACGTCCTCGCGAGTTTCTTGGCCGAGCAAATTTGCTTCGGTTTGACGGGCTTAAGCGGGCTTTGCGTGAGCGTACGAAATGAGATTTGCGAGTGAGCCGGATTTCCCCTTCTAATGATATATTTCGCGCTGCAAAATTCGGGCTCGTCGCAGAAAATCACACTAAGTTTCTGGCAAAAAGAAAAAAGAGATTGTTCATTTTCTGCTCTCCTCGAGTGAATTGAAAAAATGACGCAATGCAAAACGGCAAACTGAAGACCTAACCACAGAGAACGATGCACAATAAATTTTCATTAAGAGATGTCGTAAATTTTGGAATGCGACAATAGTCAATTAATAGCGTTACCTAAGATAGACGATACACAGCACTGCTGACCACTGCAACGCCTCATCATAAGAGGAAGGAAGGCGACGACCTTCCATCAATCCCTGTTACGAGAGTGCAGGTAATGCGATACTTACATCGACTGGGATGAAGCTAAATCCTTGAGAGTTGTAGCACCAGCGCTGCAAGATCGAGCTGCCTGACAAGCTCCCTTAATTTTCCTGAGAGTGCAGCCTAGCAAGGCTGAGCTCTCTTTCTTGCATTAATCTTAAGAGTACTTCGGTGAAGCTCTAATATTTGGTTTCCGCATCGAGATTAATCTATTGAGTGTGAGATTAGAGCATCGATTATCATTTTTCTAGCCTACTCTAGAGAGTGTTTCACTGAAATTTAGATGGAATATTCTCCTTCGATTGACTTGAGGCATAGAACTTAGCAAAATCATTAAAGAATTATATAACTCATGCGGAAGCTGGACACAAATCCTTAAGAATACAGCAAAAGAGCCAATTCCTAGTGTTACATCTGAAAGTTTTTATAAAAACAACTAAAAGACGGACCTTTTAATCGAGAAAATTTGAAATTTTTCATTATATGTACAGCCCCATCATAAAACTGGGACACAGTATGATTACAACATTGAAAAACGACGTGTCTAAGATATAGTTTACTGAATTTACTACAATTTAGGCGTAGAAGTACAGAAAATGTATCACTCGATGAATGGACCACGTTAGGGCAAATTAACCAAAATGTAGTTCGCGTTTATTTTGCCTCGAAAGTTGCCTCGGAATAAGCCTCGCTGGCTGTTTTGTCATAACTCGTTCAGTCGGGGACCGCTGGCACACGAGCTACGAACAAAAGCAGCAGAGATGTAGAGGGTCAATGTCAGAGCGAGCAGTTCTGCGCTGCGAGCTAAGAGAGCTTCGCACGAGGGCACTCACGCGTGACCAACACTCTCGGTGGTGAGATGAACACAAAGGGAAGCTGTGCCATAACGTAATATCTTATTTCATCGCAGAGATAGAGTCAAGAGCAGACAACAGCACTTCCAAGAACAAATATTAACTAACATGAAAGTCATCGGCGACGGAAGGCTTTAGTCTATAAAGTCAGAGTGCGTCATATAATGAAATTGAAAGCATTCACAAGATGTGGAAGAGTAACAGTTCAAAAACACTCCAGAAATTTGAACCTGCAACTTATTACTACAACGGGATTCGAATTTCTTACATTGGCTCTAAAAGCGCTTTTTGAATTCGCTTTAGATTTGACTTAAAGGGTTTCCCTTTCTTCGCAGTTGATTAAGTCAATTAGAAATAGGAATTTTGTAAAAGTTTAATATTTAATTCATATAAAATTAAAACGAAACAGAAATAAATTCTGCATGAACCTTCTGCAGGAAATGAGGTCGACACGTACCTTCATCAGTAACTTCAGAGTGAGATATGTACTGAAGACGTAAAAAAAAAACATTTGTAGCATTCAATTCGTTGTCATGAATTCGCTCAAGTAAGCGAAAAAAATTATTAACATGGTTCAAGACCCACCCGACACAGAGGAGGGCAGACGATTTACATTTACATGGCGATAAGGAGACTTCAATGCCGCTTAAGTAACTATCCACTCTGCCCCGCTCTCTAACAACTCTTATCGTGCCGTAAACCCTCAAGAAATCATCGAAAGGCATTGAGGGCACTATATTTTATAGCTTATTATGCCAAATTAAGAATCTGACTGAGTGTGCCTTTCAATTCCCAGTTATCAGCACAAATTATGATCATTAATAAATAATTGCGACAGGTTTAGTCGAGGTACCCTAATGCTCTCGCTTCTTGTATTGGAGATTTAAATTTTTTCCCTAGAATGCCTTCTAAAACTGGTATATCGACCAGCTAAATAGCGAAGGAAAAGTCACTGCACTCAAGGACTAGCTAAATTGAGCAACGGTTCTTTATTTAAGAGCATAAACTTCAGCGCGTGGTGCACAAGTAACTCATAATATATTATTCATCGGTTATTGAAATGCGCTTAAAGTTTGTTTTGACAAACAACTGATCGCTACAAATGGCAAAATAAATTATGGAGAAGACTAGTTTGTATTCTGGGAAGGAGTATTCTTTGAGTTGCGTATTTCGGGCATCCATCGACCCCCAATTCCGCCGAAACAATAATGCCAGGGCTGATTCCTAAATTAACCAGATTCATAAGCGCTCAATTATTTACAGCATGAAAAACCTGCGGGGCAGCACCATAAACGGGACATTTAATACTTCCTCTACTCCCTCTTGTATTCATTGTGTATAGACTCTTGAAACATGAATATGAAAAAGTATGTAAAGGAAATTGTTAAATTATCCAGTAATAAACCTGCGATTTGAAGAACATAATTATTTTTTTTCTGATATTTAAAGCCTAGGTTTAAATTCTCTCATTCATTTTTCAAGTTGTTTCTGCATTTACATATGTATTTTCTCCCTAATGCAGTAATGTATACACATTGTTCATCAATCAAAGCAACGAGCTGGCCGCGTCTAGCGAATTGTACATCGGTGCTCTTTCTTCAATCGCAAAAAATGTACCGATATAAATTTAAATCCTGGCCCATTCAGAAGGTAATTTCTAAAACTCCGTACTCGGTAATTTCTCAGAGGAAGAGCTCACAGAAAGCTACGCGCTATGGTCCATCGCTCCACATAATAGGCTAATCTTAGCTGTCGGGCACCGACACTCATCTATTATTCAGGTCTATTATAATAAGCAAAGAAGGCTTCTCGTCTTGAGAATGTTGGGGTCTATTACGAAGGTGCTCCATGGCAGTCAGCCATGATGCAACCCACATTATGATGCTCCTCATATCAGTTACCTTTAATTGCAGCGCTCCTACCACCTTTATGACGCAAGGAAAGGCTTTTATGACAGTGATCGGCATTAACTGATGCGTGAGAAAAGAAGTCCTTTGTACGTGAGGGACCCATACGAATTGCTCTTGGTAACTGAGACAATACCTTTTTTTTCGGGTTCGAAAACAGAAAAGTTCAGGAGCAGCTCTTACGCATATTTAGCAGTAGTTTTTCTGCGAGTTAGAAGATAAATACTGCATTCAAATGTACAATATATGCTGTGCTTGGATCGTTCAATCATATTATTTTTTCAACGTTTTTACGCAATAATAATGGGAATAGATTCTTGTTGAAAAAACTTTCTGTATGGAGTTGCCATTCATTGTGGAAAAATAATCTGATACAAACTTGAAAAATACAAGCATGCTTATCCATTGGCTTAGTGTACGTTCGTTTGACGTTTTCATGGCTAATTACTTAGAGAAAATGAATTTCGTATTTGATCCTGACGTGTCTGACAACGCCTAGGAAGATAGATTCAATAACGCACTCGTTTGAAATTCAGCTCTACGACCAGCCTTCCTTCCATGAAAAATTGCTTCCAAATACGCTTTGTATTAATAAGGCATACAGTAGCGCACACGTCGATCTCTTTTCATGGCTTACCACTGCTCCTACAAAGGAATATGAATGTGAACTCGCAGTGTTAGGCATCAGACGAGGAACACTAACAAATGCGCAGAGCTACGCTAACCTTCAAGGTGATTTGTTCGTGTAATAAATTATCCAGCTTACATTTGAGAGAGTCTGCAGCCTGCAATTCAAGCTTGAACACTATCATAATCAGATGAGGAATTCCTCCAGAAATGCTTTTACCAGCTGTGACCTACCAGGCTTATAGCTTCCTTAAGTTTCTATCTGGCTCATATCTTCTGGACAAATGAAGGGACTCTTGGCCACTCCGATCGGGTTCGTTGTGAAAGGCATTCTCCGTTAGGCAACGAGTGTGGACCAAGTTAGCAGCGTGAATTTGTCCAGAACGAAAAGAGCTTCAGTTGCACAAGAAATTGGAGTTGAACTAAGGAGCAAAAATTGTTTTGAAGATATAAGACGTAAAAAAACACAAACATAATACGGGGAGAGAATTACTTGTAGAGTAGCATTAAGTGGAAGTTGTTGCACGGTATCCTCCTAATATAAATATTTTCAGATGCCCTTTGAAAAAAAAAATCATATTCAACTACATTATACCACGTGAGCTGCCGTTGCTTCACCGACGAATGTTATAAACTATTCAACCCTGGGAGTAACTTGACTGTGATCAAAACAACGATTCCGAAATGACTGTTCAGCTGATCAAGCCCACGCCAACACGGGAGCTAATCTGGCCTCATCAGCATACGAGCTGCCGCCAGTCGGGCCTGAACAGTGCCACCAGGACCAGAGAAGGAATCCAATACTCATTCGGATCCCACTCGAAAATTTTAACTGCTGTTCTAAAACAGGATAGTAAAAAATACGAACACAAGAGAAAATTTAATTGCCGCGTCGCATGACACGTTTAACTAGTTATAAAAATTCGAACCCCAATGATTTCTGAAGATAGAAAATTATGAAATCTATTGTGCCATCCATTTTTTCCATCAAGATTTCAAGTTACGAAGATGCTAATAGTGTCGTTGAAAACGGCCGAATATTAAGAAACGAAGCTGATCATAACACCACAAATTCACTATATTTCCATTTACAAAACTGCTAATAATTTCAACCAAATAATTTTAGTTTGTTCTATTAAAGCGTTCTCTTTAGTGAATTTATTGTATATCTGAATCACAAGGGTCTAAGGTCGAGTGCTTACTATTTCTTCATTCAAGATGAACCAAAAAACTTTTAAAAGATTTTCGGTCGTTCACGGCGAGGTGAAAATGAGCGTTGGAGGCATTATAAATCAAAAGCTCTCACGCAGAGCACAAACGGGCAAAGAGAACGAGTTCGGCTAAGAAGTTTCACACGAGGCAGAAGCCAGTTGAAGGGCGGGTAAAATCAACAGCCTGCAGATATTAGTCAACGAATACGATTTCAGATAAGATTTTGTAGTTAGAAAATCGCACTAACAACGAAATGGCTTACAAAAATTGCTCTTCATTATGATGATTAATATCAAAATTATTGTAATCACTAATACAGAGTAATTCGAACATTAGTCAAATTCTTCTTAATATTTTTTGAACATTTGAACAGAAAGGTGGATTTTGAGGAACGTAAGTAGTGCTTGAGCGCCGATATGATTCAGTGGAATTCAGTTGACAGAAAACAATATGGTTTGTGCGTGTTATTATTCGTCCTAGAACTGTGAAACTGATATTTCAGAGCATTACAATATCCCAGCCAAGAGTTAGAAATGGTTACATAGTAAAAATTCCCCGTGTTATGCATTGCCCAAATGTCAGTTCACCAGTCACCACTCGATTTGGGAGCGGAAGTCCACCGATATCTTAGTTGAACGAATTTCACTGTAACCACGTTTTTTTTATGGTGAACTAGCCGACGCGCCCCGCTGACAATAGTGGAACAAATGATGTTTATCTCTTAAGATGCCCTCTCATTTACGGTAACTCTGACATGAAATTGTGTTATGTGCAGTATCACTGATGAGGACTGCCTTCTCTGACAGTCACGCTGATTAGTTGGACATACGGACCCGGGAATTATCTCGTATCAAAATCCTCAAGAGCGAAACAAAGAGACGGACGACCGGACCAAGCAAGCCAGCAAGCAGCACTGGGATATTAGTATATAAAGTGGGATCTCATGTTGACCCTCACAGTAGCGATTTAGGTATTTGAAGTTTTGTACGAATTCTGTAGTTTACAATTTTCGTACTCTTAGCGCTGGTGCAGCATCACATCCGCATGTCAACCTACACTGTGATGCGTATGCTTTGTATTCATTTCTTACAAGGCAGTACCTTAGGACCTCGCCAAACTCCCTTAAGACCGATGCTGCCTCTGCCTGGAAGATCGCCAGTAATACCAAACGTTCTTGACTCTTCTTGCTAATTACTCTAATTGCTTCTCAATAATTAATCTCTGGAATTGCACGAAGAGAAAGGCGTAAAGTAAAAATGGTTCCATCTGATTTACAGATAAAGGAATGTTGGCGTTCAGCACATGTAATTTTAGTGAAGTCTTCGAAGCGTGCTTCAGAGCTCCGCCAATTGCGCTGCAACTGGAATTGCTTCAACAGCCTTCAGTCTTCTTCAGCCTTCTTTACGTTCCAAGTGGCACAGCGAATGTCTAACGTCGTGGAATAAGCCTAGGTTATGTTAGAAAAGTTACTGATATTTTTGTATGCGATGCCGTTGACGCTCCTAGCATACATTTTCTAGAACTTCATCATTTAGAATCGAATATTCTTCAACGCATAAACGAAATTTTTGCAAGCAATTTGAACAGCAATATTTGATAATTAGTCTAAATATTTTTTAATTCACACATTTTGGATGTAAACATATAAATAGAAGTGATATTTCTGAAAACATTTTATATTCAACCCCTCGCAAATGAGCAATTACTGTTATCGTCAGAATGAATTGCTGTCACTGGACCAACCACAGTTTCCAGCCAAATTACGGTCTGTAAAAATAACCGATTTCTTGCATAACGCTAACACGAAAAATTCGAAATGCTTTTTATTATTTTATCGTTTTATACGTTGAATAATAGTAATACCTCATAAAAAGCAAAAGAATTGTTTAAAAATATCGGACAAGTGTTTGAAAAGAAACCGCACAAGATCACATAAAAAAATATATAATGAATAAAATCGCGAGGAAATTTCAGTTTTTGATTGATAAACCATCAAATTATTGGATTACATAAGTCAGGAAAAGTTAACGTATGGAGAAACTCGTTAAAGTTGTGAGTCGCTTTAACTGCAAGATTTGTTTCAAGGCTTACAAATTGAAGCACACGTTGTACTTGGAGGTAAATTTTATGAGCAATGGACATAAGAATTCTAACCCTAGAGCAAGCGAGGAATTTGAAAATGAACAAATTTCTTTGTAATTTATCGATCCATGCTGTAGCGGCGTAACCTACGGAGGAAGAGGCACAGAAAGACGGGGAGAAATATGACGCTCATCATCTGAAGCTGAAAGTTTTTCTTGAACGATTCTTAACACTCGCATGCGGACAAAAACCAATTGACTGCACTGCTAACAGACAGTGTGTGCATTGTTCGTAATTCCCTCGCATATCTGACGAGATGTGACGAGTTCTCTGAGGAACACGAGTGCACCAGAATGTCCAGCCTGCGCACCAGGCAGTTAACGCGCCGGACTGCGTAAGATACGTCGTGTTGATTCGCTAAGGGGACGAGAATATGCAATTTGATCTCAATTAACTGCTTATTTAAAGACTTCTTGCGGCCAACAAAAGGTCTACTCGTTAGGAGAGAGGCGCCAGGTCTTTAAAATTGCAGCGTCACCTGCAGGTCATGCCCCTTGATTAATTATAACTAGAACTTCTAACCGTATACTTCTTAACAAGCCTTCTTAACGAGGCAAATCTGTTGAAGTTCTACCTTCCTACTAAAGTTACGCAATTCATATTTTGATTTCTTTCCAGTTCAAATGTTTAATTTATACATTTTGAATTCTAACGTACGCAGAGCAAAATATTTCACGGAGCTTTAGCGTATAACTCTAGCATTGAGTTATTGGCATCACATTCCAAATTTAAATACACTAGAATCATTAGCGAACCTCTAACATTACCAACGAGGTACGTCATCAGTAGCTATTACATGCAAGTTTTGTCCGTTAATAATACGCCAGCAGCCCTTCACCTCCCAAAGTTCCACACAAGCCTCAACCTGCGTAGTTTAAGATAGCATGGTATCTCACTTTTCATGGGACGACAAAAACCTTGTATTTAGACAGAAAAGAAGCGCGATTGTTACAGCTGAAAGTTGTCCCGCTATATACGAGGCAGTTCCCAATCAACAACGAGCTGTGTTGACTCGTACATACAGTATATCGCGATGCGGGGTTAAGAGGGGAAGTTAGTCAGGGCGGAGAACTAAAAGCTCCTCCCTCTGAACAAATTGTTCCCGCGATCTAGAACAGAAAGCATCAGGGCACAGGGACGCAAAATCAACAAAATCAAACATGCTTTGACGGAGGTACGGTGACTCGATGCTTGCTCCCCCACATCAATTTTGACGCAAGATAACAGAGTCCTCGTCGTGCACAGTGAAGCGTAAACAAACTGTCGGTGACGTCGCATCTAGGGGTCGCACAGCTGAAATTCGGGCGAAGTATAAACATCGTTTATGTACCTCTTTACGAAATCAAACTGTCTCGGTCCCTGAAGGTATTTGCGATGGCCAATTCGAAGAAACTGAACAACACCTTCTTCTTCTTATTAGATCATGAGAAATATCTGGTTTTGATTGTAAATTGCTTTCTATTGCTCAAAATTTTGAGCAACTAATGGAAGGTTCACTTCGAATTTTGGAACGACAGTATGGTCACATTGGGAGATTAATTAATTATTCGAACTATTCATATGAAAACTGTTTTATGCGAAGGCTTCTGAAAGACGGTATCGGAACTGCTAGTATTTGATTGAAAGGATTGTTGTTTGGCTCAAATCATGGACTGCACTTTCTCATGATTCGACAATCGTTAATGAAGATCACAGTTGTCACTCACAAGTGCCGTAAGGCTTTGTATTCATGGTTGTTGCAAGTTGTTTCGAAATACTTCAAACATAACGTGAAATTTCGCGTATTCTTGAATGCGTGCAACTGAATATTCTCTCGCTTCGTTTCTACTTCCATTAGCGAGTAAAAATTTTCTTCCATCTATAATATCGCAGCCTGCTATTGCAAATCATTTGCTCCCACGGTGCTGCATGATTAATATATATTTCTATATGCTAATGTTAGGCCGCCTTATTCGATCCAACCACGAATATCTGTTTCGTTACTTGGATGCCCAATTTGCTTCAATAATTTTTTCCCATGAGGTCACAAGCCTTTCGCAACTTCTGCGACAAAATTAAATCAATAATATAATCAAAGGCAAAGCCTCATTGTTTCTATAATTATTCAGAATTGACTCAGAGGG
>VOMN01043669.1:0-16171 GCA_014899125.1 Orchestia grillus
GGGTGCGCATTCCAGGCTCAAATTTCCAGTTCATTTTAAACACTGTCAATTTTTTTGTATCTAATTAGCGAGAAAGCGCAAAACGCTGACGAGCGACGGTATTAGTATTAGGGATGTGGGTAGCGCAGCGAACCTAGACAGACAGACGACAGACTGAAAGACCGTAGCAGAATAATTTTGTAGATAACTGCCTAACGTATCTAGTATACCATTTTGTTATGGTCTTGGGAAGAGGAATTTTATTAAGAAAAATAGGAAGTGTTCATCAATTGTCTGGTCTTGTTTTTCTTATTATTCATTACTATGAATTGCTAAAAAATCGTTCATTATCCAATAGTGTAAATTTGATTGATTAGGTGATAGCTTTGCTTCTCTACCGATATAATGTACTGTCTTTTAAAGTGATATTTTTGTTCACTAATTATCCACCCCCCTTTCTCTATCGCGGTTTTCAAAATCTTAATCTCTTGATTCCGAGTTGTGCAGAGCAGCTCAAAAGCTTGTTTAAATAAATAAATCCCCACAAAAAGTGCCGAAATTGTCCTGAAAAATATAATTATACATATGTACATCACCCGTTATACATTGGTTAATAAGACGAAGGACATACCTTTCTTAACAATTTTTCAATTCGTTTTTCAATTTTTCTCACGAGACTTTTCCAATTAAGTCGAAGTTGGTGAAGCATATTTTCAAAGGACTTTTTAAATCGTATTTATTCCACGTTTCAAATGTTCATAAATTCATTTTCAATAAAGAAGTTGCTCTCAGTTTAACAAGGATTTTGAGATTGAAGTACTGTTCAGCGGTATCTCATATACGAAGGAAACGTTAGAAATGACATAAATTATGAAAATAATCGCAGCGTGCGGTCAAAACCAGTACACTGTAAGTTAATTTTCAGCTGTGGTTGAATAATTATTATTCCTTCTTCAACAGCGGGTCTGAACTGGCGTTGTGGCGGCGAAAAATGCTGGTATTTTCATCCAACGTGGGAGAACGCGTCAAGTCAGTGTTGTGGTCTAGGTTCATGTGCATTTTAGGGGCACCTGAACCTCGATGGCAAAATCAATCTTCGGTTTTGGGCCGACTTCAATCGACCAATATATCTTACGTTAGGAATAGGTTTACAACCTTCATTCAGACATTGAACGGAGTGCTCAACATTGGTCAGTTGAAAACTATTCTTAGGTCCCACCCAGATTATTCCTCTTGGCTAAGTATTTAGTCGTCAAGTTCTCATAGTAGATCCGATCAAACTATTACAGCTTTCCACAAATGAATTTATCAAAACGGTCAATTCTATTATAGGACAAAAACATTTGTCTCCAATCAATGTAGTTTATTCGCCTGGATACCGTTATTGGAACGTAACTTTTAAAGTAACATTTTCGGACACGCCTCCATAGAGTAAAATGTGTTCATTTCACCGAAACGAACCTTGTGTTTTGTTAATTAAAAGGTTTGTTCAAAAAATTTTGAAACACCCTTTATAAATATAATTTTTTCTTGTGTAACACTTCTCATCATTGTATGCGGCACTGATAAGAGGCAGTGTAGAAAATAGGATACTGAATATTGTATCGTAAATTAATGTAATTTGAAGAAGCTAAATCTACTATTTAATAAAATACAACACGATTATATTTTGGTTAACATAGTTTATTAAATGAATAGTCAACTTTAAAGTACACGATGAGGAGCAGCTTCAGTGAAAAAACCCATTCTTTTCAGGAATAATCTATTGTAAATCCCATCATTTTTCTTCTGGGAGCGTATAATCCTTCATATATAATACTGAACGCACAGTTTGTTGGCTGCTCGGCTGCTTTGTTAGTCTCTCCGCCCTCCATCTTGGTATTTCATTGGGGAATTTTACTGTGACTCTCGAGAAATGGCGGCAGTGCCGTAGATATGATACATCGTAAGGGAATGTAATCTAAGGAAAATTAACTGTTTAATATGACAGTATTTTGGCTGACATAGTTTGATTGTTACTAGTTAATTCCAAAGAAAGCGATGAAGAGTATCTGTGACCCATTGTATGCCTTGCTTTAGGAAACACCATTAATTTTAAGAATAAACTATGGTAAGTCCCGTCATTTTTCATGAAGAGCGTGCACGAACGATCCTAATCAATTGCGATTATCCGCATAGGATTAGGCTATCTATTAATTTTCTTGTCTATGTTTCAATTTCTTATACATTTATTAGAAATTTAGTTTCCAAGTCAAATAATCTAGTTTTTACTTTGTAAGGTATTAGGAAATGCATGACTGAAGTGGATTTTTGGCAATATTACTTTTTTCATGAACGCTTACTACGGCCAACGAACAACGCGAGTGAGTGCATACAGAGTACTCACTGATTATACGAACCAGAAAAAGGCAGCCGTAATTCCCGACGTTGGCAAGCTTATTCAGCTGTGCGTTTATTCACAGTAACGCTATTCCGTGAACGTAAAAACGTCCAATTCCGAGTCCTCTCTATTCACCTGATGAGGAGCTGGCCAGCTGGCAAACAGCAGATGTTTGGCTTTGGGGCTGGCGTGGGTTTCTGGAACAGTTGCGGAAGCTGCTCCAGTTATATCAGAGATCCTTCGACCCGGCCTACGGGGGAAGGCATCTTGATGGGACTAACTGGAGACGATTGGTTTGTGTTTGCCACGTTTCCCTTCCATTAACGCGATAAAGCAGCCATTATCCTGGGGACGTGCGTAACACAGAGACCTGGAACTTGGTCATTTGTTTGTAGATCGGCTGATCCGGAGATGGAGGGTAGTTTTAAGTGACAAGAAATATTTTCCAGCATAACGAGTCAGTTTCCATGCACGGAATACCAGAGAAAAGTGTTTTTATGAGTCGTATTATTTGGGACAGGATAATAAAGTAGAGACGCAACTTCGTTTATTTATTCTTTCAAAAAACTGGTGAGATAATTTTCGTAATTGACGTAATCCAACTCGGCAAATGAGTTTACTGTGCGACGCAGTGCATTAGTACATTATTCAGAGGTTCTATATATCACTCACTTTACCTATGAGAAGTTACAAACATTCCCTGCCCTCATCATGAATCATTATTAAAATTTTCAAGTAGCGGTAGTTTCATGAACAAACCTACCCAAAAATCACTTAAAAGTCAATAAAGCACTGTTCAAATAATTGATTCTAGCAATTCTTAGCTGGTAAGAACTAAACAAACGGTAAAAAAAATTAAATTTATTGAAGTTATGGGTGGCCTGTTACATTTTTATTATCAATATTCTAAGCACAAAACGAGTAACTGCGAAATTGGGTGGCTTATTTACTGTCTTAATAGTAGGAGTAGAAAAGAGGAATACCCTAAAGAACAAAATAAATCCTGATGCACTCGGACTTTCGAATGTACCTTGACCAATCTGCTATGGCCTCTCCTACCTCTGAAGAATTTCATAATCCTCTTTGTATTACTCCATGTTTCCTTGAAATGTAGATGTTTAAAACAGACCCTGGAAAAACTTGGAATTTTTCACACTCTATGAAAAAATTTCGAGTAACGGGTATAAATGATTATTTTTTTGTTTAACTGATTGAAATAACGAAGAGCTAACTACGAATGCATGCTTGGCATACTAGGTAATGAATAAATTATCAGTGGAGGCGATCAGTAATTGATCACTTTGAAAACCTGATGAATAATTCATCTGAAAGCATGTGATAACCCTCGGTCTAGTTAATGGCTTCTGAGGAAAAAATAAGGTTTACTGGCGATATTTCCGAGCCCTTCAAATAAAATCTGAACCCTTCAAGTAAAATCTGAACCCTTCAAGTAAATTCTGGACCCTTCTAGTAAATTATGAACCCTTGAAGTAAATTCTGAACCCTTCAATTTAATTCTGAACACTTCAAATAAATTCTGAACCCTTCATGTATAACTTCTGAACCCTTCAAGTAAATTCTGAACCCTTCAAGTAAATTCTGAAGCCTTCAAGTAAATTCTGAACCCTTCAAGTAAATTCTGATCCCTTCAAGTAAATTCTGAACCCTTCTAGTAAATTAATAACATTTTTATGATGCTCGAGCAGGAACGCTTCGCAGAAGATAAGGTGAGGAAGCGGTGGTGGAGGTCATGTCGTTCTCAACTTTGGTAATTTAAGTGATTAAAAAAATTTAATGACAGAGGTACGGAAAATTAAATTTGCGGCATCTATGTATGCTTTCAGCTATGGCGCGATGCTGTGCAGGCACCACAGACTAGTAAAGGAGGAAAGTGTTCTGTATTCTTGAATATACGTGTCTTCCCTGAATTTTGTATCTTCCTTTGTTTTTGAAATCGCTCGGCTGAACGAGAATTGTAGATATCATTTCATGAACTGGAAATATCGTTGAGAGTGGAAATAAATAAATCTAAACGTGATGTCGAAAAGTTTGTGCTTTCCAAATGACATGGAATACACGTAGCAATGCATTTGAAAAACGAAAATCAAGACACGTTCTCGGGCTTGTGCCGAATTCTGATTCTCTCGTCCTCCAATCATGTTCGTGTCCCAGAGTTACAGAGCAGCAAGTAAGCAACGCAGGAGGTAGAGTGCATGGGAGGGGGGGAAAGGGGGCTGCCAACGTTGGAGCTGACAACCTCGGTCTATTGTTACCGCTATTAGGGCCACCCAGTGTCACCTCAGAATGGTATTTTAAGGAGTAGTAGAAAAACGTAGTGTTGCATTCACTCGTTGTCGTCCACTAGTATTAGCAAACTGACATTGGAATACCAATTTCCGAATGAAAAGGCAGCATTACCAAATCATCATCTTTTTCAAAGGACAAATTTTTCGAATCTAATAACAAATTTTGAGATTTTGGATTTAGAATAGAATAGAAAATGGCATAATGAACGAGCCGATATGTGCATTCTTGATCTTCTGCCCAAATCCTACGCCGTTAGACAGACAGATTAATATTCAATGATGACACCACACGCCACCGACACCTTGTCTCCTGCGCAGTCTTGGGCCGAGGACATTTTATTGATGCGAACATTTCGTCTCCTGTTGCACATTCCGCAATTGAATGCACGCACGACGCTACGAACACATTCCAACTGCAAAATTTAGTGCTACAGACCTATGTTAATAACCCGATAATAAGTCCACTATGTAACACCTTTTTTTCGTCACACGTAAAATAGAGAAAAAATGAAGGTCATCGCAAAATTTCATTGTTTTCCATCCGAGGTTTGAGAATTCGTAACCTCGTTTCATATTCAGCAATGTATACTAAAAAATACTCGAAGTTCCATCCGACGATATAAATGAAAATATTATGAAACGGAAAGCAAAAAATTGTTACCGATAAAGAATATTTCGCAGGCTCTGAAAAAATATATAGAACACTATGGAACGAGGTGATAATTCCCGCGTCACACTGCGCTACTGTGTGCTGCAACGCTTACATTCCTGGCAGTAGTAATCCTCTCTAATATGAGCAATTTTCTCGCAAGCTACTTTCTAAGGGTAATCGCAAGGGTAATCGTGTAAGGTAGATCCATCGGTCAGTGTTCAGCTGGATACTGAGCATGTAATTTTACGAGGGTCAGGAATTTGTTCTGAAGGGCTGCTGTTCAAACAAAATTGTTCTTGGACAGCAAATCCACGTCGCAACTGTTGACTTCCTGTTCCAATTAGGGTCCGTTTTCCCACTCTGCGATCTCTGTTATTGCATGTTGACTTCCTACTACAATTATTCTTCGTTTCCCCACTCTACGATCTCTGTTATTGCATGTTGACTTCCTACTGCAATTATTCTCCGTTTCCTCGCTCTACGATCTCCATTATTGTATTCGTTTACATCCTGACAATGCCCCCCGTTGCCCTTTGTGAAGCGGGAACCAATTTATTAAATGAGTCAAGTTCGGAATATTTTTTATTCCGTAATAGACTACGCTAATTCGTTTAAATAACGACGAAATTTGGAATTAATTTAAAATGTCTTACAATAGTGTTTTTGAGGCCTACAGATTTTCAATGAAGTGTGAAAGACAAAGATATCATTTCAGGGCAAAACCTATAATTATAATGAAATCAAAGTTCGTAACCATATTACAATATATGAGCAAATCTGTGCAATGTTAGCTGATGTTTTAACACATGTTTGCAGTGCGGCGGAGTTCATCAGATCATTTCAAAGCAAGCGAAAGTTATTCTTATTTTGAAGGCATGCTGTTATTTTGACGTATCTAATTATGGATCAATTTCAACTTCATCAATTATTAAAGATTTTGATAAAACATTACGTTAGAGGTTGGCCGGCCGTCTGAATAATAATTATGTTTTGCTTGAGGTCCATTTTGATATTAAGACGACTTTGAGTGCAACATTGCCAGTATTTCATTTGATTAAAGACTTTTTACCATCCTACCATGATAAGGTTTGCTCTATTCGCTTGTTCTAAGACCTTTGCCAAGCTCTGGTTACGGTCGATAAAGAATTTTACTTGAGAAACTTGAATTTTACGGCTTCCAAGGGAATATTCATCAACTTCTTGGAAGTTATTATCCTGGGAAGACACAGTTTGTTGAATGCAACAGCGTTAAATCTGAAATTTTGCTTGTCCATATAGGGGTACCGCAAGGTTTGGTATTGGGTCCTCTACAGTTCAATACTTTCAAGAAATGATGTTGTTTGTGTTACCAATGTCTATTTTATTTCATTTGTAAATGACGTGGTCTATTATTTTACTGCCCCATCTCTAAACCTAGTCCTGGACGATATTAAACTTGTTAGGAGAGTGAGTGATTGGCTTTTAAAGAATAAATTTTCTGCGCACGTTGATGAAAATAAAATTCATGCTTTCACTTATTATGTTCATCCTCAGAATTTCCCTAATATTATGTTCGACAAAAAGTCACCCGGTTTTATTGACTGAATATTTAGGCAGTGTAATAGATAATAAACTTAATTTTCCAATCATATTAATAAAGTTTCTGACCATCAGTGTGTGATCGGTGGTATAATTTATTCTGAATCACCCTTGCTTAGTCAAATTTCATTGCTGACAATAAATTATGCCCTGGTCTATCCATATTTGATACAGTCTGTTATGGCTAGGGGAAGCTCGTCAATCTGTCATAGAAAATGGATACAATTTTTACGAATCAAATTCTCAGAGTTACATACAGAGCTTTAAACATTTATCCCAATCATGTTGAGACGAATATGTGTTGTTGGCCAATCTCCTTATAGCCTTTAACTTTCTCACATTATTGAGGCATAGTTGCTATAGATGCATTTTGTTTTCAACGTCATTTCAGTCTAATTAAGACTAAAAACACTAAACACTAAAATGTTGTAAATATCTAATGAGACAACAGTCTGAATTTCTCGTTCTCGCTCTGGAACTTTAAAGTACAGATGCATTCATGTATGGAGCTCCTGATACGGGCAGAGTGTACTCCGCTTCCTTTTGTTGCTTTGAACAGCTGAACTCTGGCGGAGAACTCACAGTGTAATGCTATTGTTTCTTAATTAATACTGTTCTCTTATTCTGTTGTGCCTCAAGTGTATTTTCTTCTTTGGGTTTTAATTCATTAAATTTTAAGTGAAGATAAATAGATTTTACACGTTCGGTTACCCTTCAGTTTTTAAAAGGAGAACAATTACTTTAAATACAGTCTAGAAATAGGTTGAATTACTACATTTTATTCTGATAGCCTAATAAGATTCACTTTCTACGGGCTACAAGCGGATATACGCGGTTATAACATGGGAAAAAATTTGATGATAAAAGGTCTTTTATTCGAATACATCAAGATCAATTCAAAGCATCGACATGCAGATGGCGCCGACCAAAAATAAGTGTATAGTTTTTGAACAAAGACGAGATTCTTTATCAGACTTAGCTATTATTTTAGCTGAGAACAGCCCGTTCGCATCCAGGTCAACAAGTCCACAAATTATTACATCTGCGTACAAGTTTTCGATGCTCGATGATATAATTCATACAGTGCTAGGAATTCGACGACGTTAAAACAAAATTTTTTTCATTACTCATACCCTTATTTTAAATCATTTTCACTTGTTTCAATTTTTTGTACACTTATTCGCTAAATGAATGGAAGATTCAAGTCTGCATTGAAAGTGGGTGAACGGATGGCTTGCACGATCGTTTAAATTACTTAGTAATAGCGATCAGACGTCCGTGAGTCACAGACTGTAGTGCGGCCACCAAGCCTCCTCCCTTTGCCTTCTGATTATTGCACCCCGGAATACTGCATTGTACGCAGACCATATTGTACCTGGGGACACATCGATTGACCAGGCACCATTAATTTACCATGAAGCTCAGACAGCTATTCGATGCTCGGAAATTGAGACCGTCTATCCCGACTCAAAGCCTTGGATTTACGATGCTGCTTTTATTGTTAACAATTTACGACGGTCCGAATTAGAGCAATCAATTAAGGTGCTCGCATCACAAAAATATATGTCCTTCATATTAATATTTGCTGCTGGCCCTGCTATAAATTCTCGAATCTCGTGACACCAATCATTGCTCAAAAATTTGATGAGCTACTGGACCTTTGACAATCGGCGCAACTCTGATGTATTGGAAAGTTCTTGTTCTCATGGGTCGGTCGGATGGACGAGGCCTGCAAGATCTGATGCGAGAGGTCCAGAGTAGTGCGGCCCTTTACGTTTAGTTATTGGTTCCACCAAGAAATGTTTTATCACTTTGAGATTAATCATGCCTATCGGAAAATTAAGTGAAAGGTGAGCATTTATGTGGATGACTCGATAAAAGAAAAATAAGAAAAGATAAACTGATGTACTAGAGCTTTCAATCCAGGAAAAAATGATATTGCAAAAGTAATAAAGGCTTCTTAGTTGATGCGTTTCATTGTCTGTTCAATTTACCACTAAGTTCAAAACGGACTCAG
This sequence comes from Orchestia grillus, assembly GCA_014899125.1. Lineage (NCBI taxonomy): Eukaryota > Metazoa > Arthropoda > Malacostraca > Amphipoda > Talitridae > Orchestia > Orchestia grillus. Next base: position 8,913 of record VOMN01043669.1, read on the forward strand.
ACTCATCCATATTGTTGGGTCTCTTGAGGAACCAGTTCAGTTGGTACTTGGGATCGAACGTTACCCTCAAGGAGATATACAAACTCTGGTTTTTGTTGATAATAATAAGTAGCAATAAACTAACCATGGAATAAGTTTCACAAACTACACAATTGTGAATATATCTAGAACATTGGCTCTTGACCACACAGCATTCCGTATCATTCATGAATTTAAGACCCAGAAATTTGTATTTCAATTTTATTGTAGCAATCTGTTTCACCCAGTGTAGTTTACCTTACAATATAGTCACGCTAAGGAAATATTCGTACACAGGACCTTCATTAAAATCCCCACCTTACATTTGTGATTTAGATGACCATTCAGTAACTTTCTGCACGGGGTTCTACCATGAGAAATTAGGATCTGTTATTAATGGATATTTAGAGTTAGCTGAAAAATGTTCGTGCAGATTAACGCAGATTACAATTTTTAATTTCAATATCACGAACATTGATAGAAATTTGTCATGGTCAAATATTTTTGCAATCTTCTAGGATTTTAAATACTATAAAAATATTGAAAGGTTGGGTTAGACATTCAACCATTTAGTACATGCGTATTTCCTGCGCACAGTTTTCACGTCGCGAGGAAAATTCATCCTAAATATAGCGTAAAAATCATTTCTGAAAATTTATCTTTATCAAACAAAGAACATTTCATGCAAGTTCTGAAGCATCGTTTCTCTTCATTTATCCACCTATTATTTTTTTCTCAGGTATACAGTTATTTCACTCTGGTGCAAATATTTTTGTGAATTTCAGCTCCATTTCCGCCACTTTTAGTAATAATTCCGAATTCAAAATTTTAGGAAAATAAAATCGTTGATGTAAACGACTTCTCGTCCAATACGTACATCAGAGGAAAGTCATTTACATTTTGCTACCGTGAGTTTTGATTTATTTATGTTTTATAATTTGTACTTACAACTAACGCTTCTAATGGGCTGCATACAATTACATACATATTCATAGGACTGTGCAGCGCGCATCGAATATGTAGAAATTTCTAGAGTTCTCGTATTTGCTTCTACGAATTGGTGTGACCTACAACCCACGTCATTCACTCCCAGGTTCACGTCGCTTGATAACTGTATTCTCTTTAATTCACTTTTGCTGGAATCGTTTTGCTTCACTAACTTAATTTTCCAGAGCTTATACAGTTCACTAGCATGTCACTAATAACTGTTTAAGCCTTGGTTATTGGGTATTAACCAATCCATTTCTCCTAAAAATTAAATACTAAGTATTTATACACCCAATCAATGCTGTCCTTTTCCTAATGTATTTGCTTAGTTTTTTTAACTACTTCTCTTTATCCGTCCTATTTTAGCACCTCTATGATTCCTACATTGCTTTTTGCATTTTTCGTGTAGCATCGTGGTCTCTAATCTTTACATCACATTCATCTTTTGCGAAGTTTTTTGCTTGAATTTCCTGTCTTCATCAAACCTCCATTCTCTAATCTGTAAAGAGCATTGTTTTACCCGTATAAAGTCCTTTGAAAAATTTCATTTCTGATTTTGAGAAGTATTTGAATTTACCTTTCGTCATCACACATTCTTTGCTTTTCATACAAAATTTGTTCAGTGACACCGCAGTTTACACTCCAGACCTCCGTTCCGCACGTAGCTGCTCTGCAGTAACTTCCCTCTACGCCTCCGTCACCGGCAAAATGTCTGAGCTGCAGCGTCGAAGTTGTCTTTAATCATCCCAACATCCATATTCATGAAGCAGAAGTTCACTCGAGCCGAGTGTTATAAGTAGATTAGTAGACTTGCAAGTTCTTTGATATTACCCTTAACTCCTTAATGCTCAACTTTGTGCCATCAAGGCTCTCGACATTGAGACTCAAATTTGTATGCTTCATTACAATGATGGAAATAGATCTCTCGTGCTCATGAAGATGGATGCTTTCCACACGAACAATGGCGATCACAGTAATAGGACTTCAGCCTCTCCGTTTCGCAAGTTTGTGTATGCACGCATTTCGTGCTGCAGATGCTCCGAGGAATATTCTGGACGGTTAATGCTCTCGAAATTTCAGAGTGTGCTCTAATCACAAGTGAAAGATTTCAAATCCAGGTGACCACTCACACTACATAGGTACTGGTATTTTGTTCTTATTTTTTTACGATTACGCAGTGAACAGAAAATGTGAAGAAAAGTACGGAGAACAGCAAGTTAAAAGATTTGAAGAACATCACGGGGCCTTTCTCAATTCCTTTGAAATTCACTGCACTTCGTTTAGAAGGAAAAATTTGTATATTTCGTCTCTCACGAAACCCTCGAAAGAAAAACTCAACCTAACTTTCGGAACATTGAAATGCATTCTTTCGAAGCATTCCTGTCAGTTACCTTGTCATTGATTTTCCCCTTTTACCACCGTGAATAGAACAGCTAAAAGACATGGATTTAAATAGTGTAGGAAACATTAAAATGCATTATTTATACTCGCATGAAGTAAAGGTACAATCGGCTACAGTCGAAGCAGAGAGCCTGGTCATATGCGGCCAATTACCAAAAGTCCGCCGATGCTCCGTCCGGATGAATATACAGTTTAGTGCAGTGACAACTTTTACAGCACTTTCGAGGTAATAACACAGAATAGAGCATATGAACTAACGGTTGATCTTTAGGGTCTCTGATAATCGAGATCTTTTTAGGTTCAGGGTGGCTAAACTTTTAGCTTATTATTTCGACTTTGTTTTCGTTGTCGACCACTAATTATTAATTCCTCTGAAAATACGTATGTTAAACACATCTGCAACCGTGACTTGTATTCACAGATCGATACCTTCAGTTGGCTGTTGATAACGGTGACGTAAGGAACGTGCGCACTTACGTGATGGCGTTTAAAAATCGGCCATTTACAGTCGCCCACGACAATTAAGGAGACCGCATGAAGTGCTTCCCGAAGTGTGCGTTAGTAAGCCATACAAATATTTGCGTTAATGTAATGAAGCACATTCAGCACCCATATTCTATTCCACTCAGTTATCCGTGCAACAGTAGCCGCGAGAACTAGTATTCATTACAGATTTTAATAATTCTGTCCACTAAGGCACCAAACAGCTTTGATGGCTGTGTAAAATGAATAATTGTTCTCGTTTGCTTCAAAAAAAATTTCATTCTGTCCGCGTCCTGGCGATAAATTCGTAACGAATTCGTACCGCTGTAATCACGAGCGCACGACTCAGAAGCGGTCGATCACAATTCTGCACCTCCTCACGCGGCCGTGGTCCTGACCACAACTTTTCAACTATTCCCCCTAAGTCCTAGGAAGACAGCGAGGCAAAATGTTTGGCTGAGGATGCGAAGAAGGCGAGCTCATTTTGAACCAGATTATAACTGAGTTCGTTCCCCACTTTTGCTAAGAGAGTGACACTAGAATTAGATGCAACTTACTTTCTTGGGTTTGAGGACTTTCTGGGGCTTAGGTTGAAGTGCGCTCATTTTTTGCCAATGAAATAATATTTTGTGAACGAGGTTTCCACTTCACTTCACGAACAGGACTCAAATTTAATGCCCGACTTTATCCAAAGTTATGTACTTATCATCAATTTATCAAATGGTGGATATTTATTTTCAGTTAGAACCTAACCTACAGCTTTCACTAAGTGCGATACACTACCTTACTGAAGTATACGGTCAAAAAACCTATTGCATTACTTCTTCTACAGCTGAGATGATTGCAGCGTTGACGTGTAATTCCACAGCGTGGAAAACGCCTCATTTAACCGCGTTCGTTTTCACAGGAGCCCATCAACCATCCCAAAGTTGAAGTTGGCTACACCCTCCATCATTTTTCTTATGCAGGATAGTTTTGTAGCAGCACTCCCTGTATCACTGGGTGCCAGACCAGACGCGCTTACTCTCAGTACATGCAAAACTTTTATGAACAATGAAGAGGAAAACTTGGATGCGATCACCAGCCATTAAGCAGTTAACGACCTGCTAGGGAGGAGCGCCAGAGCTCCACACAAACATTAATGCGAGAGTTGAGCAAGTGCAAACAATTTCATGGACAGCTACGGCTCAGAAGGCATCGCATGGCAAGATCTAACGAGCGACGACGTAGTTGCAATTGTTTATGGAGCTGTTTTGGGACTGAGCCTCTAAATCACCCTGTAAATGAGCTAATAGAACGTTGGTCTCAGCAATAACCAATGCGCGTCTTAATTATTGTTGTTGTGCCATACATGGACGAATTTTCTGTATTCGAAAAACTTCAGTCCTTTCTAAATGTTCGTGCAATCATGTTAATAAAACCTGTCGATATATTTTGCGAGTACTCGTACCACTATTTCATGGATTATTGTTTTTATTCAAAAAAACATTTGTGAGTCAAAGTGCTCTCGTGTCGGCCCGCGGAGATGACATGCAGTATATTCTGATGAATTCCTATTCAATTAGTAACAGACTAGTGCGCAATGTTTCAAAATATTTACCACTGCATTTTCAATTACTTTTTCGCGTTTCATAGATTGTGATTTCTCACGTTTCGATTTTCGAAATGATTGCTTCTGACAACTTCGGATTTACAAAGTGCTTGTCTAAGCTCGCCAATATCCACCTCCTTGATTTTGAAAGCTGACACTCGGGTCTAACAAAATTTTTAGTCAGATGAATAAAGGTGATTGGAAAACGTGAGCGAATTTAGTTTATTGAGCAAAGACCTGCACTTCAAATCCACGATCAATTTAGGGTGGCATTAATTTCAGCAGAGTACGGTTAATGTTATCCCATCAACAGTTGTGCTCTCTCCTCATCTCCATACATACTCGCTAAGCGACATCTCTGAAAATTTGTTTTCATCGTCAAAATTGAATTGACTTTCGTCGAAAAAGAGACGTTAGCAGGCGGTGAAAAGATTCGCAATGACTACGAAACGACACAAGTTTTTAAAGAGTTTCCTTCAGCGGATCTGTTTTAGGGGTGACGAACCCATTCTCGGCAAATGAGAGAACCTTGTACGGCTGCTGTCGTCGTCTGCTACTGCTGCTACCCTACTGCAGCTGCTGCTGCTTCTACTGCTGCTGCTAAGCCCTGACATTGTTAGTCCCTTTGTTATTGTCATTATATTGCTGCAAATACACCGATGCTGCTGTCGGTGTTGAGGCTAATGACAATGTTGTGAGTATTGTAATTGTTGTAAAGGGTGAAATGTTGCTTCTAAAACTACGTCTGGCGCTTCCAAGATGCTGCAACTCATATTTCTATAACCACTTCTCCTACAGCTATACACATTTTGACTACAAATGTTGTTTCAGTAGCTAAGATTTTTTTAATACCTCCGTCGCATACACAATGAATCTGCAGTCGACGTCACTGGTGCCGCTATTGGTGATCGTCAGCAGTCAGGAGGCTCGTGCTTCCCATGTAACTGTCATCCTGCTGCTGTAGTCACTGGATTTGCAGCTGTTAGTTTCCCCGCTTTTGATTCTGCTCCGCTGCTTCATTTACGATAATTTGACTGTCCGGGGTGCTGAAGTATCTCGGGCCGCAGCTGCACCCCACGGTCGTCCTGACGTAATGCTGTTGTTTTAACAGCTCGTGTTTTGCAAGCGGAGTGGCAGCCTCTGTGGCTGTTTTTCCTCTCGTTATGCTTTTCTTGTTGCACAATGAAATATTTCAATACGTTTATGGAAACACTTCCATGGCAGTATCGTTCCAAATGCGACATAGAAGAAGTACTACAATATATGAGAAGCTTGGGAATTTGCATTGAAGGAAATTTTACCAAGTAATAAACGAAAAACAGCGAACCCATTTCGCGGACGGCTTTTTGCGGTAGACGAGGCGGACTGAGAGACACAAGCTGTGAGACAAAAATAAAAATGTTTGCAATTTTATGTTTCAAAAATCGAATTGAACTGCTACCGTGTGAAAAAGGGGAAAATAGGGACGTAAAAATAAAATCAGGCTTGATATGAGGTTTGTCAATTATAAAAGTTAAACTCGGCAAAAGTTAAAAGTTCACCTATGTTTGTGGAGACAAGAGCTCTCGCACCTCTGTGGTCTCGGCAGTCACACAGAAGCTTGTGATCTAGCAGCCCTGACGCAATCGATCGCTCATTTCACTTCAACTGAAGCAGGATGCATAAAAACGACTGTTGTTCTCGGCCGATAACGTAAAGAAGGCTGTGCTGATTGGGTCTAAGTTGGTGCTCTGCATTTGCTAGAATTTCAAGCTAATTCGGATATTGTGTGTACGCTGTACGATTCTCAACTATTTTTTAGTTGCATTCTCATCGTGTATCACCCAACACTGAAGAACAATTACAATCCTCACAATCTGAGCCAGGCTATAAAGCAAACTTTTAGCTGTACATCTGATGCACGCCGATCCTGCCCTGCGAGTCGGTCCCTGAATTTGATCCGCGAAAAAGTTCCGTGCTAGTGAGGTTAGTCTGGCTGTTGTCCGCATGAAAATATTTGTTAAAATCATAGGATCAAGTAATTTCTTTTTCACAGAAATAGAAACGACAGTTATAGCAGTGAATACAACAATATTATTAAAGTTGATAACTATAGTGATTTTAATCTTTATTGATATAACGAGCGATAAAATTGGATAATACACGATTATGCAACATGATTTTAAAGAGTATTGACATACATCATGATTCTGTCATGGATATTCACTACAACCTTGAACTAATCAGAAAAGTAACGAAAAAATCTAAGTGAGATGGCAAAATGCCACGAGAACAACGGCGGTCACAGTACGTAGTTGAATTGGAACGGGACTCTGACGGAAAGTTCATTCACAAATGATGCTCTGTAATTATTCAAATATGCAACAGTTCTGAGATTCATTGGTTAATAATTGAGCACAATAAAATTTACAATTGTATTATACATGAAATATTATTGATCTTATTAGTGAACGGAAACAAAGCTAACGTGTTTGACGTCAATATTTCTCTGTATTTTCCTTTAAATTTAAGGAACTGTAAAGAACATAGGTTCCTGAGTTTTACCGCAGTTTTCATTGTCATATGAAAATTGGCATCAGATGTCGACATGAATTTTTTATCTTCCCGGAAAAACAACATGAAAATTATGAAAGCTCTTGAACGCTCAGTGACCTAGATACTGAAACTTGCCGATCCTGCGTGGTAAGCTTTCTTCGATAACATGTGGCATCTATGTCTTAGATACCTTAGCCTTAGTGGTGTTTGGGCCTTCACGCCCGGGCTACACTGGGGTGCCGCC
>VOMN01043673.1:0-16745 GCA_014899125.1 Orchestia grillus
CGCTCCATTCGGTTTCTTCGTCATGTAGTAGTCACTACAAGTTCACTCTGTTTATCTGATATAAGATAACAAAGGGTAACGTAGTCGTGAACGTCAGTGGTGTTATTAATCCATTTGAATTGTCAGAACTACAGTCATGGTCAAAATAGTAGGGACTATGAATATATTTTTTAATTTATGCATTTCAGGTATGATACTGCCTAAATTTGAACATTCGACTGTTATTCTTCTGATAGAGGTATTAAAAGGTACAAAATATATTGCTATTATGACCCATTGTACATAGGATTTCAAAATGAGTAAAAGATAAAGGAAATTCTCATGTGAAAACGTCACCAGGAAGTCCAAAATTACGAGTATTCAATGAACGCCATGACGGATATTTAGTTAGGTCTCAACTGAAGAATTGCACGGACCACAAGTTCTCATCACGCCGAGGAATTGAAAGAAGCCGCAGGGATCGCCTGGTCTAGCACGGTGAGAGGAAGACTTTTTCGGAAAGTCAAGGAGATACGTGAAGAAGCCTCTTCTGCGCCGGAAGAATTTTCGGAAAGACTGAAATTTTGTAAAGTATATGGAATGTGGTCTGTGGAAGTCTAGAATAATAAGTTTCTGGTGAGGCTCCTTGTCTCACATTCGGAGAACCGAGTAAATATATTGCTAAAAAAGATTTTTATTTATTAACACTTTGCATCCGGAGTGGGTCATATATGGTACACGCGATCATCTAACCTAACCTAATGTAACCAAAGCACTATCATATACAAATACAAAGTTTCGAGTTTTCGTCTAATTTGTGTTCATCAATAAAATAAGCTAGTTCTGATTAGAAAGAAAATTAATAGGGTAACTAAATATGTGAAACCAAAATCCTTCAATTCTAAATTCATAGCAGAGATATTTGTCGGCATGTAATTTTACCTGCATGGAGAATCGTAGTCAAAGTGTAAATGGATAGTTTGTAAGAGAAGGAAACATTATGCCTGTCTGAATAGTTTTGTTTATGACTGTATAAAATAGATCCTTCAAAAACAGGTCGATTTAGCTGCGCATCTATGTTTAGTTGCAGTGTTTTTTTCCTGCCGAATGTACGTAAGCGACACTTGCGATTCACATGGTGTTCGAAAACTAATGGTCCAAATTTTGACTGTATGTATAAGAATCCACAAAAGGACTTTTTTAAGAAACGAGAAAAAATCCAAGCATTCGTCGTTTACGAGCTATCGAATCGTAGAGGTTGTATATGCATAAATTTCTTATTCTCCATTTTCTTAGATTCGCACAACATGACAACATTTGTTTACTTTAGCAATAGTCTGTTATCAGTGAACATTGTAAAATAACTCCGGCGATTCTTGACCCGGTAATAAAGTTCATGTAATCAATTGAGATCCCATAAGTGTCGGTCTCCGTGGCGTTCTGGCAGCGTGATGGCCTTGTAACCGAGAGGACCTTGAATCGAATCTCGGCTCAGTCGAGGCACTTTCACGTACCAGGGCGTACTTTCCTTGGAAAAGGAACTTTGAACCACATATTCCTCACATCTCTCACCACGCCAGTAGTTGTAAGGCACTGTAAACCCAACGGTAAAACGTTTTGGAATTAATAAAGTTTCTTCCATCACCTACGACTCGGGACTCCCCCTCCTCCTTGAGATAGACCCTACTTAACTTTGAGATTCAAAGTCTCAAAAACAATGTATGTTTAGATTTTAACTGACGGTAACTGACTGCGTATGCGGGGAACAGTAGGGCCGCCTTCGCCGTCCGTTGGCCGCTGCTGTGTCATTATTCCACGAGGGAACACGATGACAAAGATTACCAGTGGATGCTGTGCATCGGCCGCTGTGACAAGAGAGATGAAGTATTCTACATTGTCATCGCAAGGAGTGTCCGCGTTAATAGCGTTGAGGTAGGTCATGGCTCTGGCTGACTCGTCCGCTTTGCTGAGAATATACGCTGGCGCTAGCGAGAACTTCTCGCTACGCAGTGAGCTAACAATAATTACATATATATATATATATATATATATAATTGGAAAATTGTCGCTGCCACACGGATCATCGATTACTTGCCAAGTTAAATCGGGGATCATATCGGGGCTGCATGAGGTCAGATCAAGTGAGGAAGATGCATTATTCTGGCATAGGATGTGGGTCTGGAAGCCGGAGTTCAGAGGATGTAGGAGTGTCGTGAGAAGGAAGTTCTCCACGGAGTGCCCTCGGGCGTCTCCATCCCCCCGCCCCACACGGTATGGTCTGAATTAAGATCAACACTTGTGATGAAAGGAGGCTGCAGTTCGTCCGCCAGCAAAATAAGATCTGCTGGAGCCAAAGGGTTGTTAATTGATACACAGTTTGATAGATCATAGTCTGAAGCATTAAATGTGATTTGTAATTTTGATTATTGTTCTGTATTCGTATTTCCTTATTGTAGAGCGATTTGCCATATGGTGATCATCACTACTCCAGACGAAGGGATGTTTTTCGCTTCTGAGACCTTCAATCATATCAGCATGACGCTGCCAGGCTCGCGCTCACATCAAGTCGATTGGGCATCAGCCACTGCGGTGAAATTTAACATTAGACGATAACACTTGGACATATAGTATATGTACATATGAGCAAGTACCAACCGCATACCTCATGCCTGTCACGTGGTTGTGATTCCCCTAAATCTCTCGTGCACTCGACTGTTATTACCTATCACCAAATATAGCTGCGAAAGCTGTCCCAGACTACCTACCATCACATCACAGTGAGCGATCAGCGACTATATCAGAAAACAAAGTCTGCAGCACCAAGTAAATTGCATTTCTATTACCATACTGTATTCTTATTAAATGCGAGATTTACTAAAAAACGCGTGTCACTTCCATTGATATCATCCTATGTCTTCAGTATTATATTCTGCGTTATGCATCGCATTTAAGGTCTTGATGCAACTTTTGATTTTACCTTGTAAGACGAAGTGTTCAACAAATTTGTACTATAATTGAAGCTTCGTCTATTATCCACCACATCGCAGTACAAACGGGCGCTCAGCTACAAAATTTAAAATCATAGTTTAAGTAATAAATGTGATCTGTATTTTTTCATTGCTGCATTGTATTCTTATTTAGTTATTGCCAAGTGATTTACCATATCATGTGTCACATGTGTCATTTACTTTACTGCAGGAATTAATCATTTTTTCCTCTAGGAGCACTAGTTTGTACAGTACAATTTTCAACTCATATCCTACCCTTAACATACGTTTCGCAAGAACTAGAGGGCACAAATCCGTAGAAGTTCAGTTGTACTACAACTCTAATTTAAATAGGTTTCTCACTCTATACAATCGTAAAAAGTTCAACTTTATCATTTTACAGTCTATCTTACGTATAAAACAAACGAGGTTGCTCAGAAATCTTTGCACTATAATTTTCATTTTAAAGGTATGCACAAAAATAACAAGATATTTTGGGTTAATATTTAAGTTTTCGTGCATAGCACAGAATTCAGAATCACAATTAGAAGTTTCAATGCAACTTCCACGTGAAATTTTAAGATTGTGGTTTTTCTGATCACAATTAGGAGTTTCAAAGCGGCTCCCACATTTGAATGTTAAAGGCTGTATTTATACTGACTGAAAAAACGATTGAACCATGCTTTGCACGCGACTGATTAAGGAATAAACGATGCTGTTTTTCACTGTGCTTTTAGCACCTTGGCATTTATGAAAATTCTCAGCTGTCCAAACGATTGCTCGAACTAATCCATGCATGTCAACAAAACTTGCAGCTCTGAACTGAATTTTGTTACTTCGTTAGAGTCTGAGTAGAACTCACGGAAGACCTCACTCTTCAGTAGCAGCTATTCTGACTGCTGCACACAAGTGGACTGGAGTTTTCATCAAATCTACTAATCACCAAACTGAAGCTACGGTTTAATTTCAACTTGTAAGACTAGGCGAAGTCGTGGGCGAGATTTTGATGAGTTTTTGGGTTACTAAAATACTACAATATTATCCCATGAAGATGCGTATTTTTGTTCTCGCTTCAAGTACGGATTAGTAGTATCTTAACGCTGGCTAGTGCGCTGTTCAGAATCGAGATATTACGGACCTTCAGGAAACTCAATACTGTAGATAGAACACTCTAAAGCCGCGTCTACACTAACTCTCCATCAATCACGAACACCAAAACGCGAACAAAAACACATACTCATCTGAATCGTGTCCAGACTGTGCTTTGGGTCGCATGAAGTGCTTCGAGTGCAAAATGTGAACAAACAACACTGTTCCTTGAATACGTGTATAAAATTGATATATGCCAGCGTTTTAGTTTCATTTTTTGGCAATTGTTAATCATGTATTTTTTTATAAGTAATGACGCTTTCACTCCTGTTTGAAAAATCTGAAGCTGTCGATCTTCTAATGTCATGCAGGCAGGTTGCCAGGTACTATGTATGCTGAATTAACCAATCCTTAATTTAAATAGGCTCATATGACAATACTAAGCTATCGTCAAATAAATAAATTACCAAAATAATCAATTCCCATACAATTAGGTATTCATTAGCACAGTAAAAACATAAATAAGCGAGTGATCGCTGTTTCTACGAAAGTTTGTGTTCGGAGTTTTCCCAACACGTTGGAAAACACAAACACACCTAAATCGGCCAGTGCGCAAGGTGTGTCCGTGTTCGCGGAGAGTTGAAAAATACCAAATTCGCTCTAAAGATTAAAGTGTGGACGGACCTCGACTCCCCAAAGTACACTGACGAAGACAGACTCGACTAGCAAACCTATTACTTCGAGAGCCCCACACACCTCTGAATTGCATCCGTTTTCGAGGTACAAGTGTTCCTCGACAACTGGCATACATTCAGTGGACTCAACTTTTAGTTTCAGGTATTCGAAATTTGCGCTCTTGTCTCGTGTTCGTATCCCGAATACCTGAAACCAAGTAAATATTTTGAACACATGATGCTCAAAATAAGTTCGCCATATGTCATTGATCGCCTCTACTCTAGTCTCCGTCATAGAAGATCCGAGCAAGGAGTTATGATAGCTACCGATTCTCATGTCAGCACTGCCATCGAATGCGTTGTGACGTCAGAGCTTGATAGCTTGGGTAGTACTTGCACGTGATGAGACGTGTGGTCGTACAGTATACCATCATTTAAAAATAATCGAACAACACACGAACACGAATGTGCATTCATAATTTTAGATAGAGTGAGTAATAAAGTAACGTGAAATAGATGTTTATTGGTCAAAAATTGTACAGTTCGAACTACGGAGAAATTCAAACAGGTATACGAGGCGAAACACAACAGAACGGATTTATCGCTATAAATAAAGATAAATGCAAAATTGAATACAATTTCGTTCGTTATGTAAGACTTGACTACCTAGAAAGTGTCTCCAAAGGTACATGCAACAAAAAAACTTCCAGTTAACCGTCAGCTTACTGCGTCGGGAAGCTACATTAAATGAATATGAACATGGCGTTGTTCAGCGGATGCCTGTGTTCGTACAAGACAATGAAATGCTCCTTCAAGCGTCTAACGATGACGGTGGCAGCAGGAAGCAATTTTTACACGGCGTAGCAAATGCAGTTTGTGACGCAACATCAGGTACAATGTGGCAGCATGGCCAAAAAAAGCACAGCACAACCATGTTTGCGCATTAAGCAAGTGCTATTTTCTGAAGACGAACGCGCATTTCAATACTTGGGGATCTTACGATAGAGAACATTTTACAATATATCTTACTTCTTTTCACGGACACAATGATGAAGCTTGATTGGGACCGAAACTAACATTAGGGTCTCATAGAGAGATGGCACAGAGCATACATACACCAACTAACCAGAGCTCATTACTCAGATATCTCAATTTACAACACGACACCTTACATCTAATACAAAACGAGACGAAAGTACCACTCGGACATTCGCATGGCACACAGTATATGGTAGAAAATAAGAGGCGCTGGCTGCAACAACAGAAAAGGTAACCTCTAGATGCATATGTACAGGCAGGTTCAGGGTCACACAAAGTGCGAAAGAACGAAACATTAACGCACGACGTCTCGAGTTTATGACACAGTCTGGTGGACCAATCAACGTGTACACAGGTGGCGGGCACCCAGTTCGCACGTTTGTGTTTACGACAGACTGTGTGAATGTAACCAACAAGGTGTCCATATCTGTCGACAGTCGAGAGAAAAAGAAAATGCTGTCGATTCCATGAAACTAACCACCTACTAAAATGCTAAATATTTTTTAGTAGGGGAGTAAACCTCGGGTCAGATAACAAAAATCGTAAATAAAATTCAAATTAAGAAATTCGAGTACAGCGTATCTCTAGTCAAAAAAAATTGAGGATATCAAAATAATAAAAATAAACCGGCACCAGTAAGGGCTCTTAGATATTGATTGACCAATATTCTTTCCGTGAATTAACAAGGGCACACAACTAAGTAACTCCAAGATGTCCAAAAAACTTCCGCGATTCAGAGCAAGCAAACAATAAAAGCTTCAATTTAGATACAAACGGAAGCAATTGGAGGCAGAGATTGCTGATTGGGGATGAGTCCCCGATATCTATACCTTATCAGGTACAAATTGCGATATCAAAGTGATGAAAATGAATTCCGATCCTAAAAAATTGGCTTACACAAACGGTGAAAAAATCGCAGATACCAGTGCAATTAATCAGACAAAGGCCCAAAAAATTTGTGAGAAACGTATTCTAGAATATTTTCCTTACATTGAGTACAACGAAAAACCCTTATAGAGCCGCTATCTGGTCGACAGTACATTAGGGCACGATCGCCATGATGGCACAGGTCACCGATCCAACACTATCAGGAATATTTGGAGTAATTCAAGAAAAAGATACTAAGAAAAACACCTCATAACTTTCTTACAAAATCTAGGGACATGATGGTTTCTGTGTGGTCGAAATGTGACACCCATATTTGTATTTTTAAAATAGGTCCATCAAATTCCAAATGATATTCGATTTCACAAAAATCGCTGCTCATTAAACTTCTACAGGTATTTCACTTCAAGGCGTCTAGAGAGAAAACGCTCACGAATGAACATTTTATTTGACGCAAAAAATTACCAGACTGTTTGAATACACGAAACGCAAAGATGAAAAGAGTGAACATATGAATGTCAAAGGTGCCTTCAACGTTACAGCTAGAAAGAGGTAAATATCAAACATTGCGTCAATGTGCACACAAAGATCAAAGTCATTCCTGATACTATCATTGCAATCCATACCGATGAGGAAAGCGTAGCATCAAAATATCCAAAAGTAAGACAATGAGAAGAGTTTTTGCAGACGTGCGATAATTGGTACACATAAGCAGCCAAGCTCAAAATTTATTCAGATATATGAACAAAGATATATGCGACACAGTTATTTTTTTACTGATGGGAAGGCAGAGACTACTCAGAATTGGGTAACCCCTCGTCTATTCATTACGACTGACACGATCAACGAAGGTTTCACACTGTAATAGTCACGTTGCTCAGGGGAAAAAACAAAAAATATATAGAAAGAGTAACTGGATTCAGCGAGAAAGTACCTAAATTTAATTAGATTGATTACTTCATAAAAAACAATGAAAACAAAGGTACATCGACTCTAAAGCTACCCCAGCTACTGGTTTTTGACGCTCTACAATTACCTCGGAGTAGAGTCATGTCTTCCAAAGCATACTGCACAAGCTAGACTCTCAAAGCAAACATCCTTCAAAGGAGCTGGGTAATTCAGTCAGTTTCCGGAAGAAGTAGATTTTCCACTATCCGCTACTAGGCAATATTTTACAGTTGACCTCGGGAAGGCCACCTGCGTCCAGCAACTCTGTGATTGATGTGACGTTATTGCTAATAAAGTAATAAGAAAAAACGGGACTTCTAACTTCATACTGAACAGTGAACAGAACGAGATTCATTTACTAACGGACATGCAGATCACTTACGGATGGCGCGCATTTCAGTATATGAGGAGAACCCATTTACCTGTAAAACTGTGCCCTATTACAGAATTGGTGATGTGCAGCAAGAAAACCATCCCAATACATAGAGGCTACCTGGGTCATTAGTAGATGAGGATCATGAAGCTCAAGCCTCCCCATTTAAATACTGAAAACTGAAGAGAAAATCTTGTAGAAGCGATGTAAAAAGAGCCATGAGATGAAGTGCAATGTCAAGCTCTCAACCGGCTTCAAAAAGTAAAAACAAATTACTGGCACTTCAGAAAAATAGCCAAAATAGCATTACTTAACAAAAATACAACGGAGCAATTGAAGAGGGAAATGGGAACAGAAAAGCTGCTTTGGAACCAGAGGAGACAAGTGGACGATGGTATTTTGTGAAGTATCTTGGATACTGGATAATCGAAGAAACCAAGGTCAGCTCGTCATTAAACCGAACAACTGACTTCGTAAATCATACCAAAACATCTTCAAAGGCACCACTGATAATTTGAATGGATGTAGAACACCAACTTTTCGTTGAACACAAACAAACACAAACACGATGACACGTTAGCTTTTGTGTTCGAAAGAACAGCAAAAGCCAATATTTGAGTTCCATTATTGTTTTTGTCTGTCGTCATCCTCGTATCAGCTCGGGGCTTCATCGACGTTCAAAACCTTGAAACGATGTCGAACCCTACACAGGGTATCACCGCCTAAGAATGCAGAATATTATGATGTAGCAAACCTCTCTGGGGATGGTTGTGAGCTTTTTTAATCTTTTAAGAGGTACCTATTTCAAATAACGTAACGTAGACTCGTCAGTTTTTCTTGGCATATTGAAGATTTGTACAACTAGCGTTTGGACGTCAAACGGAACTATTTGAAGTGCCGGAGTGTCAACTTTGGGCTCCCTTGCAGGGTGTTGGCGGCAGCCACCGAGTTGAGGTGTGCAGTCAAGCGGTGTGCCAGCCTGCTGCTGCAGATGCTGCTGTTGTTACTGCTGCCGCCGCCCCCTCGACGCAGAGAAGGGGAACCGCCAGACGTCCCTGAAATGGCCCGTAAAATAATCGTTTATATAATAAATCAGACCTACAAACACCGTACGATGATCAGCGGTTAGAGGGCCCAAAAAATGAGGGAGGCAGTCAAAGTTCATTGCGTGTGAAATGGACTGCCTAGTACTCCTGTGTGACGTATTTGGGTTAGGTTTTTTGCATGCTAATAACAGGAAACTATAAAAAAGTTGGCTATTGATACTGAATTCAATATCTGAACATAACTTGATAATTTCAATACACATCTGAAACATGCGAACAACATTCAGATTTTTATAGGAAGTTGTAAATATTTTTTGGTAGAGGAAATGTATAATGGGAAATAATTCTGATCTAAACGTTTATAGATCTAGTTTACATACCTCATTAGCGAAAAACAGCGAAAAATCATCTAGTGCAAAATCATCCAATCAAGTCATCAATGACTTGTTACCTAACAGTTGTTAGTTCATCAACGTTTAGACGCAATGCTCAGGTTTGGTTCACATTGTAACAGCGTCATGGGCACCGTTTCCGTGTTGGGCCACTCGTGGACACCAAGCGATGTTCGATTTGCAGGCGAAACAGAGTGCGGCAAAATGATTTCAGAATTTGTGTATTTCATGAAATTGAAATAGAACAAGGCACAAGTAAAGATATTTTTAAAAATGAAACAAAATTAAATGAAGTTGCACTTAATGTACATGAAGGAAACGGAAATATTTTATTCCCCATTTTATTTCGCTTCTACAGAGCTACAAATGTGTGGGGTCATTTTGAAGCATCCTGCTCACGAGATCAATACCCAACCCACATCGCTTAAAATACAGTCGCTTGTATCAACATTCCCTCGAAGTCACACTCTACAGTAGCCTGCCTAGATTATTGAACCCAGTAGCAGATGCGCGTGTCGGAGCCATGTCGAGAATGGAACCATAATAGCAACATCTCCTAGAATCGTGTTATGGAGACGTTCAAGCTTCGGAGGAATACGGAGAGAACGGCGAATATGAGCCGATTGTTGTGCACCTGCCCTACGGAGCACGTCTGTGTTAGATGAAGTAAGCTGGCGAGCTTCAATGCAAAGAAATAGGTTCAAAGAAATAGGCTCAAACAAATAGATGAAATCAATCGTAAACAAATTCCAGGGTTTCGAAAACACGGGAGAAAGAAAGGAACTTAAAGGAAAGGACAACAGAGTAGATATGTTACTCAATTAGGTTGCCATACAACGTATTTTATTTTTACCATTAGAGTCTTTAACCCATAATCGGTCGCTCAGGTTTGATCAAACCTTGTCAATTGTGAACTAGATTTACCACGAATTACTTGGCTGCTGTTTCGCGAGAAGAATGCCGATAGCCATCTAGCTCTAATAATGATATGCAGTAAGCCGCATAGGGAAATTTATGAGCCGGGACTGAGGTCTCCCTGTAGCACTCTAAGGCTTGCATGCCTCGTCATAACCGACAGGGCATCCGAGAGCTGAAAGAAATGTGGAGTTCCATTTTGCTTTTGTAAAGGAACCAATGCTCCGTGACCACATAAAAAATAAGCTTAAGTAGGACTTTGATTCAGGGGTCACAACCCTACGATACTCCAATATACAAGAAACAACTGCAGCTCATCAGCACACGCTAGAAGGATCAGCCAGTTCACTCGCGCTAGAAAAAAAATTCGATGTGTTCCTCTCTCTTGAGCCTAGCTGATTAGTTTTCAATTCAAATTTCATTGTACTACTACATCAAATGTAAATTCTTTACGGAAAATAAATCTTAAAAAAAGTTTGCAAGAGTCCTAGGCTTTGTCACCTGAAGGAGAGCTGCCTCTGGTCGAAGCGTGCAGACTCTCGATGCCGCGACTTAGCGTGGCCAAGTTGCGCTCGAGCGCCGCAAACGAGTCACCTCCACCACCTCCATCTTCTCCAGCAGGGTGCGAGGAGGAAGAGGAGGAGGGCACTGAGGTTGTGGAGGTGGTGGTGCGGTGCTGGAGGGCCGGGGAGGGCACTGCTGAGGGGTTGTTAGAGGGAGCCGCTGAAGAGCCCCTCCACATTTCTACGTAGATGTTTGTATCGACTGACGAGGCGCACCCCAAACGTCGACGTTGTTCTGCAATCCCAAATGTTACAGTCAAAAATCAAAACCTGTCAAACCAAATACAAGGGCGGTGATGATGCTTACGACGATATTCTTCTCAAGTAGAAAAGGATGGCGTAGTATTAGTGTGCCAATTGGACATTCAATCGCATATCACGATTCTAATTCGTCAATTGGACAATTATACCATACTCATCTTTTGTAAGTAAGCATCAGGAAGAGACATCAACGTGATAAAAACGAAACAAATAAAATAAATCAATCAAAAACGAAGAAACTTGTTCAAGAGATCAGTGGCAAAATCCACCTACCTTCTGTACGACTAAGACAAAAGAAGAAAAAAATTGACAAGTCCTAGAACGTGACCCACAGCAGACTCCTTCAACAAGAATTTCTGTTTGTTGCGTTGATCGCTACAAGGAGCGCTTATTCCCCCAAGTATACTGACGAAGATAGACACTAGTAACATATTTCCACGAGAGTAGCTCAGAATTCTCCTTTACTTACCACGAAGAGAGCATGGTTACAATCCCCTCAACTTCTACCACCGCATAGTCCCCAAGATACTCGTACATCACCTGGTAATCTGGAGATGAATCTAGAACAATACCCTTTCAGTGTACAAACGGACCTTACGACGTTCTAGTTTTTGGAAGTTTAAAATAACGGCAGGAACCAATGTCATTCACACAAAAACTAATTAAATAAATTAACTCAAAAGAGACCTATGGTGGATTTGGTCTCGGTGCATCCCCTGAGGGTCAGGTCAGTTGTGCTAAGCCAAATAAAATACATGGTATCATTTTATTTTACAGATGACCTTACCATGAACATCCTTAAAAATGAATTAATTTTTATCGTCATAGTTTATTCTAACTTTGTCACGTCATCTAATTTCAATCTTTATTTTAGTCATCGTGATACTGGCGTTATCGCTAGAAGTCACTTGATAAAAATGAATTCACTCACTCTAAGAGCAGCTAGAAAACGCAGATGACCAAGTTATTTGAACACTCAGAAACGAATGCTCCAATAACAGGAGGTGGACAGCTCACCTAACAGCCGGTCCATGGTGTACGGTATGGGCGAGCCTTTACTCTCGAGTATGGCGGGAAAGCTCGGACTCGCTTCCGTGCCACCATGAGCCGACCCACTAGACGGAGAGCCTGTGTTCTGTGGATGGTCTGAAGAGGCCAGAGTGCGGGAAGATGTCCTCACGTAGGTGGTGGGCAGCGTCTGAGAGTAGGGATACGCAGAGCTGTTGACGAGTGTCCGGTCAGAATTGGGTCTGGGATTCGTCGTGTAGTTCGTGGTGGTGGACAGGGTCGACCCATCGTCGAAGGTAACGATGTTGCTGCTGAGCACACGATCGACTATTGGGGTGCAGGTCGATGAGGTGTTGGAAGACCGTAATATTTTCTCTTCCTGTGATTTCGTAAGACGTACGGGCGGTTTTGGGGCAAAGCTCTGCGGAGCGGGACTGTCGGAAAGAGGAGACAGAGGAGGCGAGTTGTTGGCTGATGAGAGACTCGTGAAAGTGGTCTCTTTGCTGCCCCCCTCAAATACTTGCGGGATGCAGTTCGGATCCAGCNCACTCACGAGAACAATAAGTCGTCCCTGAGCAGTCACTGAACGCGTTAGTCGGAGTCAGGACGGAACTGGGCGCTCGAGACAAGAGCTGCTCATGCTTCGCAGGCAAGTCGTGGCCCGGGTCCAACTTGGCCCTACATGGAGCGGGCTTGTATGTTCGTGCGACATGAAAAATTTTCTCCTTGCTTCCTCGCCCCAGCGTGAAGCCCAACTTCCGGGACTTCGGGCGCGACACCGGTAAGCTTCCTCCTCCCATGATGACATCGTTGTCCTTCTCGTCAGAGTCTTTGAGTTTGTGCTGCAGGTGGTGGTGGAGGTGCGTGTTTGAGGTAGTGATGATGGGCGATGGTGGAGACTGGTGAAGAAGGACGGCTGAGCTGAAGCCTCCTGCGTCCTGATAGTCATTCTTGTCCTTCATGCGGTCTACTGGAGAAATGTACGTGAATGAAAAAAGTGTTACGTAGGACAGACGAACAGCTGTGTAACGTTCAACAATTTATAACACGGAAATCAAATTAGAAAATCAAATTAGAAAAACATATTACAGTGAAAACACAAAAAATGTTCTAAATCAAACACCAATCCTATCGTGTTCACCTAGCATTCGCGTCCATTTCATAACTAAAAAATGATTTCAGCTCTATTAAAGAACTCGTACATAAATCAATACCCTTCAAACCTTCAAATTGAAAAACTTTAGAAATTTAAATTTGTGGTTCAAGGTGAATTTTAATCGTATCTGGATATCTTTCTCCAACGACAGTCGCTACTATCGTTGCTCATTTTGTTTTCTTGAAATATGGCCAAAATATTTCATAAATAAAGTTACTGTGCCTAGAAAAACCATTTGAAAGCATACCTATATGTTTGTATCTATATTATATAATTGTACATACATAAATATCCATTACGGAATTATATTCCCACGTGATATTATTGATCTAACCATATTGCACATCACACCTTTAAAGCATGGCAGATTATAAATGGTACGCGATAATTTTAACATGAACCCGTATTTCGGTATCATATCTATGTATCGTAAATATATCAAGTCATATCAACTACTTCACCAAAGGTTACGTTTAGTCTCCTATTAAATGAATACTTCGCTCTAAGAAGATATGATTCATCAATATTGCTGGTATTCGTGACTCGAGCAGATGCACTTTTGGGCAAAATTCATTATCAACCGAACTGGCTGACCTGAATGGGTAGCGAAAACTACCATGCGCTAACTCGGTAACGTAGGATTTTCTCTTAGGTTTTTTACACTACCGGAACGCTTTAAGAAAATGTGCAGTAATGAGTTGATAAAAATTGAGTGGAAAATTCTTATCTGGTTTATCATTTATTTCCAGTTTTGTTAAAAAAAGACCTCAAACCCCGCAACGATAAGACATTTCCTATGCTAAGTACCGCTGTACGCCTTAAAAATGCCCCGGAGTCTACGCGACACAACCCAGAGTACTTCTAATATCGAGTTTTCAGATTACGCTTCACCACGCCGATGGGTTGGCAATTAAAGAAGTACAAATTACTTGATGCATAACGACTAACAGAACTCACCTATTCTGTTCTTCGAGTAGATGAAGACCTGCATCCCGAGAACGATGATGAGCGCCACAGCCATGAGTCCCACAACGATCACGAGGGCGAGGACGATGGCGGTCGTCCAACCGTTCCTCCATAGCTTCCCCATCTCAAACCGTGGTCTGGGCACGGTGTTCACCTCTGTCTTCAGAACAGGATCGTCGGTGTTCATCTTGTCCGTATTTCTGTCGGGAGAATTGTTCGTGGTACTGTTCTTGATGTTGGAATTTGTGCTGCTTGTGTTAGAGGTGACAGGCGCGTTGGCAGAGTTCGTTCCATTCAAACCCACTTTGGCGGTAACTTGGTGTCCATTGATATCAGCGTTTCTCGGGGTAACACTAGAAACACCTGACCGAAGAAATGCACCATTCAGGCTTCCTGAAGTGTACATTGTGTCAACATCGGGGTTGTTTCTAGAACTTGGAAAACTAGTGGCAGAACGGTCATTCTGGTCATATTCCGCGCGAAGCGAGTCCCAATACTCTAAATAATCTGGGTATTCATAAAAGTTCCTATCATAGTCGGCATAATTATCGAATACAGGGTCTCCTGTGCCACTATTGTAATCGTGATACATCGAATTGACATTCGAATTCGCACTTGCATTGGAAAGTCTATCGTCAGACTGTTCGGTCCCGTTTTTGTTTTTCCTCCTCTTTCCATTCTTTCGACGCTTCTTCTTCCGTCCTTTGTTCTTCCGCCGGCCCCGTTTGCCGGCTTCCGAAGAAGCGTGGCTGCTGGTTGGACCAGAGTGGTTAGGCGACAAACTTCCGTCGCTGGACAAATCCGGCTGATTCACATCTGCACTTCCTGTATTCAAAACCCCAGGAATCCCATTTTGCTCAGAGAGGTACTCAGCAGGATTGTCGCACACAGTGTCCATAAACTCGTAACAAGGGATGATCGTATACAAAGGTCTCTTGCACTCAGAACAAGGTACGCACGTCGCCGAGTCTTTATCGAAGTATTTGACACCCTTCTCACAGTGGGCAGCCACTTGAGAGGAGTAACCACTGCACGATACCATCAGCAGTAAAATAAATATAAAATACGGTGGATTGGACCAACCACATCGAGAAGTGACTCGTCTCACCGAGTGATTTTTCTCCAAGGGCAATTCTCGACGTGATTTGAGATTAACTTCCTCCTGCTTCCTGGCACATCGCCCAGAAAGGCTACTCGTGGAGGTCCAATTTCCGAGGTCATCAGAGCTGCCACAGAA
Organism: Orchestia grillus; assembly: GCA_014899125.1. Taxonomy (NCBI): domain Eukaryota; kingdom Metazoa; phylum Arthropoda; class Malacostraca; order Amphipoda; family Talitridae; genus Orchestia; species Orchestia grillus. Next base: position 15,518 of record VOMN01043673.1, read on the forward strand.
GGTCGCCTCACGATGCACTCGTTCACACTGTCCCTCATTGGTTATTTTGTGACCGGCTCCAGGCTCTCGCGCTAACGAATGACTGAAATTTTGGCGGCAACATCGTTGGAATGACGTTGAAATAGGCCACGCTAAGGCCTCACAGATCCTCGCAGACGCATCCCTCAGCATCTGAAACAAAAAATAAGCTATATCCACGAGCGCAGTCAGAGAAGATGAATTGTTATAGCAATCCCCATCAACGGAATATTTTTACAGAATACGTTTTTGAAATTCCATTCTTTTTAGAATAAACAGAAGTGAAAAACAAAATAGAATAATTTTCACCAAAAATGAAAAACTATAAAATTCATCATGGGCAGAACAGCGCATGGGAATATTAACCACAAACCCCAATGCAGAGATGTAGGCTAAGTATAAATAAAAATCACCAATGATTACACCACTTCAAAAATTTCCCATGAAAATATTGGCAGTACCAGATAGCGACCCATCATCAGAGACAGACGATTAGCAAAAGCCGTCGGTGATGGACGAAATGAAGAAAGAAAATGAAACTCCAAGCCCTCGCCGAAAGAAAAAAATAGTGCAGTAGAACACCGTACTCTACGGGCCCTAAATTCAGGAGTTTTAATTCAATGGAATTTTTAAAAATTCATAGCTAGAAATTCGTGCATGTTTTTCCAACGAAACTAATTCACAAGTGTCTTCAACCGAAGCGAAAGAACATTTACTATTCGTAAATCCCGGTGCTCTGATGTACAGTGGGCAACCCCCTGTCAGCCCTGGGCAACCATATCATTAATACATGATGAAACATCAAGATTTTCTCTTTCATTTCCTATGTAATGCATTTTCATGGCTGTATTAGTTGTCTTGTAATTAATGCTCAAAATGGTGAAGAGACTTTTGGGCCACTCTGTACAATGAGTGTCTGCTGACGGCTGTAACTTGCAGAAGTTAACACAGCATCGCACGTGCCAGGCTGGTGATTGTAATACAGGGTGCTCAGAAAAGACCGCACCTTTGCAAATCCTAAAGAAATATTCTATTTTTGAATTAACAATTAAAAACTACACAGCACTGGAAAGAGAAAATTTGACAGATTCGGAAGATGAAGCAACAGCTCATTGTGACGAAATTAGGAATATGTTAAAGAAAAAGATTTCTGGGGAACGAACTTTGTGGGGGAAAAATGGGAAAGATAACGCGAGTAAAGAATAAACCT
>VOMN01043678.1:0-10447 GCA_014899125.1 Orchestia grillus
TTAATGAAGTTGAGCATCTCATCTGGCCACCACAATCCCCAGACCTCAAGATTATTGAAATTTCTGGTCGATTTTAGAGATTCAAGTAAGAAGTCGATTTCCGCCACTATCATCTCTTGAAGAACTTGAGGGTTTTTTAACTGGAGAATGGGCTAAAATTCCTTAGGAAACAATTCGCAATTTGTATGATTCAATATCTCGGAGGATTTAGGCTGTAATGCCTCAAAAAGTGAACCTACACCATATTAAAATATATTTTGTTGATTTTCCAAAGGGTTTCCATTATTTTCTCCAACCCCTGTATGTACGTACTTCAGCTACAAGCATCTGGACGTACTTCAGCTGCCAGCATCTGCACGTACTTCAGCTGCTAGCATCTGTAAGCACTTCGGCTGCAGGCATTCGTACCTTTCAGCTATGGCTCATTACAGCTCAGCTGCAGTTGCGCTGCTATCCAGCTGCAGTTCAGCTGCAGTCCATCTGCAGTCTCGCTGCAATCCAGCTGCAGTCTAACTGCAGTCCAGCTGCAGTCCATCTGCAGTCCAGCTGCAGTCCTGTTGTCCAGCTGCAGTCCATCTGCAGTCCAGCTGCAGTCTAGCTGCAGTCCATCTGCAGTCCTGTCGTCCAGCTGCAGTCCAGCTGCAGTCCAGCCCCAATAAAAGTGTCGGCCAGCAGGAGACGGAAGGCTGCGAGCAGCGCCACAAAATTGGGCGATAGCTCAGCCCGCAACTGCCGCCCTGACAGCAGGGCTGACGGTAAGGCTGACAGTAGAACAGACAGCACAACTGAGAGCAGTCAGGATTGTGTAACTGGCAGTAATCAGGACTGCTCAACCGATAGAAGTCAGAACTGGACAACTGGCAGCAGTTATGGCTGTATAACTCGTAGCAATCAGGACTGTACAGCTGACAGTTGTCAAGACTATCGAACTGACAGCAGTCAGAACTGTACAATTGGCCGCAGTCAAGACTGTACAGTTGACTGCAGTCAAGTCTGTACAACTGATAGCATTCAGGACTGTACAACTATCAGCAGTCTCAACTGCCCTACTGACAGTAGTGAAGACTGCACAACTGACAGCATTCAAGAGTGTCAAACTGGCAGCAGTCAGGACTGTACGACTGACCGCAGTCAGGGCTGTTCAACTGAACGGAGTTATGACTGTACAACTGACAGCAGTGTAACGAGGCAAGCAAGTAGGGGGTGCTTTAAAAAGTTGTGAAGAATGTCATTAAGAGAATGTCAATAATTCATTAAGTCCGTACATGAGTTCTACCGCCTTACTCGTGAATGACTGTCTTTTACGGAATTAAGGATAAAATCGTCTGCCATTTATTGAACTGAATTTCAAAGAATATGCATATTTGCGTGGTCATTCAAATTAACATTAAACTTGACTTCGTACCTGTTCGCCTGCTGAGACGACAACTTTAAATCTCTCTATGGGTATAAAAACTTTCCTTCGGCTCTCAAATTTAAGGAAAATAGGACAACCTTAATGATCAATCAGATTACTTATCCTAAACATGAGACGAGAAATTTAAGTACGACGTTTAAGGAGAACAAACAGGGCTAGCAGACATTTTTCTTTGTGGCCCTCAGGCCACCATTACTGGAACACGGAAGTAGGCCTTCCCCACCCTGTACGAACCCAGTAACTCCGTCGTCTAATTTACACTGGCGATCACACAGAGTAAGTGTGGGAGTGTGACAAGCATAAATAATGAAAAACTGAATACACATCGCAAACACTTGACAGTGAAAATACAGAAAGGGGGTGAATTTAGATCAGGAGAGAGCACGTTAGGGGGATAGCGGGGCACAAATGAACGGAATGCTAAGAACCCGACCACCCCTTCTGCAATCAAGTGATTGGATATTTGAATTACCCTTTGAACGTTCGTTCTTATTCAAAGGATCACTTTTACCACAGAATTTACTACGATACCGCAGCACCTATTCCAAGTGTCGGGTGCTACAGCGGAAAACACTTAAAGTCCAAGTCTGTCAAATTGGTGCGTGTCATGTGCTGGATTATTGTATCCCACTCGCAACACTTTTACTACACCTTTCGTTGCTGGACACTTGTTGCACTTCAAGCCTGCTGATCGCTGCATCGTGTGATACTGATGCAACATCCTCTCAGCAGCGGCAGAACAGCGTCTGCTGGGCTGGCGCTGGGATGCATCGTCTCTGAACCTGCGCCTTCTTCTGTATAACGGTGACTTGCTGATGCTTTTTCTCCTGTATGTTGGGTGCCCTTCTGACTTTCTTTCACAACTTACTCTGCAAAGGACATGCGAGTGGTACTAGTGGGTTGCAGTTCGCAGATAATGAGTTCTGTCGACGATATGCTGCGAGTCGCGGTAATTTAAGGCAATAAATATCAATTTTGATGTGATTTTAAGACCCACTGGGACATTAAACATGCACTCCAGACAACATGTTGGATGTATTCTGTCGACCGGTCACACGGCGCTCTTCCTTAGGGCGCCCCAAATTAGTTGATGTCGAGAGCGGCACTGCCCTGGCACGGCGACTACCTTCTGGGGGGCACCAGAAGCTTGTTGACGTCGCGAAGTGGCTCTGTGAGAGGCGCGTTAATTACTGGTGGAGCTGTAGCCGAAAATTTCGGTTTCTGTGGCGCCGAATATATTTCCAATCTCCGTGCAGAAGTAAGTGTGGAAAATATACGAGCCTCATCGGGACCCATTCCCAGATAAATTCCCGCCAGGCAGCAGACACATGTTGTGAATGAAAGGCGGTTTTCTTTTCTGCAACTTGCCACTTATTTCAGACGACAAGCCCGATCCGTTATTCCTTCACGTAGCTCACGTCGAAAAATCATGAGTTCGCCGTAACACAACCAAGTACTGTAACTCATCCAAAACTGCGGTGGCGCCCAATTGGGTTGAAGCCCTTCAACCCGCGGCCCAGAAGCCCTTGCTCCTGGTGACACTCAATTGAAGCCCTCTAGCGTTCCACCTCGAGGTCCCCATGAGGTAGCCACGCTACATGAGCTCCACCCTGCTACAAAATTCTCGTATACAGTGTCTGAAACAAGTTCGCCAGCCTGTAAACTTGATACAATTCGAAACAAAAAATGTTTGGCACATCAAGTAGCTTTGATTGCAGCAGATGCACTGTGACGAGTGAGATTTGATTCTGCAGTAACAGTTCTGGGTTTGAGTTACACACCATTGGCCGCTCTTTTTCATTGATTAAATTTTTAAACTTTATATGTAAACCTTACATCAATATAATTTTGTATTTTTAATCGCAAATTCTACCTGAAAAGAAGAAAATAAATATTTAATATCGTTCCAATTCACTGATTACCTCCCGTAGGTGGGTCTGAAATATTATGTTTGCAAATCCTGTGCAGTCAAGTTACAATAAAGAATCATGAAGAAAAAGGAGAGATTTTCGAGGCTCCAAGAAAATATTTCAATATTAACCTAATAGAGCACCTAGCAGTCAGCCTGACGGCACTCAGTGACCAGGGGGATGAGACAGGGGGCTGTGACGAGGGTGGACGTGACAGGTAGGTTGTGACGGGGGTGATATGACAGGTGAGTTGTGACGGGGGTGGATGTGACAGGGAGGGCTGTGACGGGGGATTTGATAGGTGGGCTGTGACGGGGTGGATGTGACAGGGGGCTATGACGAGGGTGGATGTGGCAGGTGGGTTATCACGGGGCTGTGATGAAAATGGATGTGACAGGGGGAGCTGTTGTATAAAATTAGACGTTCACTGTATACGCGTACACATGTCCCTAGCAGTCTGTATTCTAGCTAACTATACCCAATGCTTGTGGGACGGTACGCGAAAGACGCATGACGGCGTGAGTCGCCATACGCTTTCCCAGCGTAGGCGGTAACCACAAGATCTGTGCGATGGAATGCAGACGAGAGTAGTGTGATGAGCTGAGCACATGCGTAGGCGCCACATTGTTGGGGCAAGATCATGCCATGGAAATTGAGTAACGTCGAGTGTGGAGTTCGAGTGCTGTAATGTAATCTATGTTTAGCTCAGGCTTACGACCGAGGGAAATTCCAGGAATGTAGGCAATGCAGGAGACGTTATTAACATGCGACGACCACATGCTCAACTGCACGCGGGGAACGCGTTACGACGATGTGTCATAATGGGCATTTGGCTTCACAGCAACGTACTATGGGATTGCGAACATTTTTGGTATTGTGAGGGCAGTCTGGAAAAAGCCGCTGTAGGACTAGGAGTTCTAGGAGAAGGCGTAGGGAGCCAAGGCTAGACTCAAAATAGGCGAGATTCTTTGTTATAGGTCCGAGAACTTGCTCGAACTGCGAGCTGGGATATAATAGTTAATTTNCAGTTCAATACTAGTCGGATTAATTGCGTCTAATCTTCCAATTCATTCGCGCTCTGGTTAATGCGAGCTCATTTGAACGACTATAGTGTTACTCACTAGGTACAATTTTCACTGTTCCTTTTGCCACTTTTCACTGCCCGGCCCGAAATGCCCTATAAATTAATTTATTATACGTTAATATAGAAAAGAGTTTCATTTTCCCCTCGAAGTATCGTTAGATCTCTGTGCGACCTGACTGCTCGGCCGAACGTTTGCTACCAAGAAGCTGAATACGAATAAAATATCAATCGAAATAACCTGAGAGAGGTTGCATTTCATTCGCTGTGACAAGGGTGGATGTAACAGGGAGGCTGTGACAGAGATGTATGTGACAGGGAGCTGTGACGGGAACGTCTGTGGCAATGGAAGGGAGGGGAAGGGGCTGTGATTGCCAATGTTGTCAGTTAAGGGGACCATAAAAACATAACATCGAGAACATAGAATCAGTGATGCACGACTCTTTCAATTGCTCTAATTTTATCGATTTTAGACATTTAGAGTATCATTGAAATGGAAAGTTTATTTGCGCTTCCGTACGTCACTCTCCTCAACGCATTGTAGGAAGTGAGCGGAGCCTTAAAACTCCCAATGTAATATATTTTAAATTCATCTTTATCAAACTTAGGCTTAAATATGCTTTGGTTCACAAGCTAGAGTCATCATTTGGCTGTATAATTTGCAAGAATGAGATTATCACACTCGCAGCGCATGACGTCGTCAGCAAGCGTAAAATGGACAGCACGTCGGAGTCAGCGGTTAAATGCCTGAGTTAAACGAGCCGTTCAGACGGGAGCAAATTTGTGCTCACGTACAACGTACCTTAAGCATCCCACGTAGTTAGTTTGGTCAGTCCAAAACTGTCTAAACGATGATTGAATCATGTGCTACTTTGGCTTGGGAAGGGAGGGAATTGTTTGAGTCGGAAGGTAATTTCAGAACAAGTTAGTTCACCTACGTTAGAATTTAAGAGAAAATGAAAGTTGCAGATAGTTTTCGCAGTCGTTTCCCTTCCCTCGTTTTTAAGACATCAGTCCTTAGCGTTGTTAATTATGGGAAGCACGAAGCCTATCCTAAAGCTTTTCACAAGAATTGTACAATAGTCACATGTCGGCCAGACAAGACACAGGCCAGACGACACTCTGCACGACCCTCCAAAGCAAGCTCTTCTGTCCTCGAGCAGATAACAATGCAAGACTTTGCTGACATCTCCCAGTAAGTTTATTACAGGATTATTTTATTGACTTGGAAAATGCAAACAAAGTGTGAGGACGGCATTCAAACAAGCTGCTATTTGCCTAGTAGGTCGTCCCGAGTTCGAGATACAAGGTTCACCCGGGGACCGCCCCAACAACACCACTGCACAAGAACAAGACCCGCTACCGTCTCTGAGAATATCGTTGGAGAACAGACTCTTTGTTTTCTCTCCATTTAACTCGAAATCCCATTTTATTCGGGAAGGTTTTCGACGAGATTCCAATGCATATTGAAGTAAAATTGATTTCTATATCGTTTTAGACTGAAAAGATCAAGAATATCATTTGCAGTCAAATTTAATTTTCCATCGTTATAGCATTTATTATTTTCGAGTTTCGTCCAATATTGAATGCTGAAAGGCCCCCGAATAAAGAAAAAAAGTCATGTAGGAAAAGGTTTGTGTAGATGCCAGTTAATGAATTTTGGCATAAATTTGTAGAATATTTCAAAAATTTGTGTATGATTTAATTCAAAATATGCCTCTCAGGCAGATCTTTATCCCGGTATGTTACCGTCGCCGTAAGTAAGATAGAATCTCTTCTGAAACAAAAGACGCTTGCCACTTGCAGCAACTCTTTTAGCGAAAGCCTTGTAGCCGGAGGGCGTTTTAACTTTAAATTTGTTTTATATTCGGCGTGTTTTATATTATATTGTTATGCTTTGTACTTTTTAATTATAATTTTACTCGTAGAAGGGGCCTATAGAGTAGCAGACTAGCAGAGCAATTTGCGTGTAGCCGAGTCTATGCCAGTTCTCAATGAGGAAATGTTCGCAACTTATTCTGAAGTTTTCTCAGTTAGTGTTCTTGCTATTAAATTTAAAATCTAGTCGCATTTCCATGCCCGAACAGCTCTAAAACATTTGATCAACGAACGTCCTGAAATTAAAAAATAAAAATGAGCGTATAGAAATTCTCTAAGCCTTTTCCTCGCATAATTTTATTGTACAGGAACTAATTTGTCCTTAAATTACTCCCCGACTCTAACAATTCATTCCCATGCTAAAAAACGAAATTGAAAATATTTATAGGTGTTATTTTGAGCTCATCCTGTGGTAATTCTGAGCCCTCCTGTTATTTTGCCACCAATCCCAGGCCGCTGCCAGCAATCTGTTAAGTTCCTCCCACATCGTAAGTAAATAGATTCATTGGTGTTACGTAGATAATCATATTCGTCGTGCGATTTTCTAGCTGACATGAGTTCTATTTAGTCCCTTGCTAACTCGTTCACTCGATTTAAATGAAGTAAATCATGATAGTCTCCCACCGCCTGATCTCCCAGGAAACTATTTCATATCAACGTAATATCATTGACTTTTTTTTCGGTCATATGTAAGTGATTATTTAAGTCAATTTCATTTCTTCGTGAATGATCTTAAATTGACCGAGTAGTGACGCGTGTCCGAGGAGTCAAGACCTACCGGTTTAATTAAGGTATTTTCTTTATACATATTCTTTCGTCTTATGAACATCGTGAATTCAACGAATTCGGCAACGAAATTTTCAATGCTCGACCGGCCGAGAGATGTGGACACAGGTTGTAATGCACCACCAAATTAACACGTTCATCGAAAGAAGAACTTTCTAAATAGTACAATTCGCACAGGAATTCTAACGAATATAGTGATGACATGTAATCGCCCGTCTGGCTATTGTATCCGACACATCTCAGAACACTGAAAGAGAAAGCGGTTACTTAATCTATATGAATACCCTTGTGCCTACCTACGTATTTAGGGTTCCGTCACGCTTCGACACTTTTCAAAAGAAATTTCAGGTCTCGAGCGAAATATCCTACATACGGGTCGCATGTTTTGCTATAAAAAGCCAGTCTTCGCGGCACATTTTCAGTTTCCCTAATATAATTCAGACTACTCGCATCATCAAGAAGAAAATTGCTTCCAAGACCGGATGGACTATTTCTGCCCAGAACCTTTAACCTCTGTCCAAAACTTGAGAGCACCACTTCTCATGGGCTGGATTATCTAAAGTTTGTTTATCTAAATTTCCGTGAAATTTTCATGGGTCCTGCTAGTAATGATTAATAGGATTACTCAACTGGCCGTGGTAATTCTTGTTGAATGAAAGAAGCGGAAATCGTAGGCTCTGACTCCCGTACAATGAATTTTAAAGCAGTGGATAAAATATGAGTGGACACGATTTTACGTACGTCACACTTAAATCGTTGACATGCGTCACATGTGAACTTGTGAGGGATGGCTGGTTCAAGAAATGTGTCCGTTGGCTGCGGCACCCCAGTATGGCCCGGGCGTGAAGGCTCAAACATCTCTAAGGTATCTAAGGCAAGGTGAAGTTGGCGACAGTACGTTTCACAAGGTATTTGGGCGGGGAGTGAGGGCTTAGGCCGGCAGACTGCCCTTATGTAGTCTTCCTCGAGTGCTCGGGCAAGAGGGCCGTGCTAGGGTGAAAGTCGTGACCCACTTGTTATGCGTATTGTTACGCATGACGTAGATGAGTGTTCTTAACGACTCCAAAATCCTAAAATCAAGAGCAGTCTGTATCCAAAGTAAAATATGAAGAACAGAAAGCTCATCAACTTAGCAATTTGAGGGAATAACACTGAAGAAAACCTTAATTTACAAGAAATCAGATGTTAACTCTCGAACTCTTAGAGGTGGAGTGGTTTGGTATACATACGTTCCTTGTTCCAACGAGGTATGGTCGAGGGGCGCTGCCAGGTTGACTCCAGATGTTTGGGGCAAAAACAGCCTCCGTCAATTTGGTGAAGGAGTTTTTCTTTTTCCTTCCCCTCGTCGTTGAATAAATATGCCTCTTTGAGGACCGAGATGTCATTCTTTTTTCTCGTATATTATCACCATTTTCTATGAGCGCCTCGTAGAGTCAGAACACTCCCTGCTGAGCCCTCCCTGTGGTAATTCTGAGCCCTCCCTGTGGTAATTCTGAGCCTTCCCTGTGGCAATTCTGAACCCTCCCTGTGGCAATTCTGAGACCTCCCTGTGGTAATTCTAAGTCTCTCAGTGGCAATTTCATGCCTCGTTTAGCTTGCATCATTAAGTTCAGACATTAGCACCGCAAGAAGTATGCTTGTAGCACCAAGGAAATAAAAACATAAAAATAAGAACATATTTTATCATTGGTTAAAATTAACTCAGGCCTAAAATCGGATTCAAGCATGTTTTAGGACCCAAATATTTTCTAGAAGAACCCCCAGCGGGTGTCCAGCTGTGGTAAATCTCACCCCCTCGACTTTCCGCTTCCTTTTTCTCTTCTATTTCCCTCTTTCCCTTCTTCACTCGTCACCCCGCCCCCTCCGTGTACTCCAGGTCTTCTTTGCACGATTTTTCATCATTTTTTGTCAACCGAAGTTGCGTGAAAGTTTTTGTCAGTTCCTCTGTCTGTCGCTTGTTTGAACCTGCCTTGTTGCTCGTGTGAACCTGTCTTGTTGCTCGTGTGAACCCGCCTTGTTGCTCGTGTGAACCTGTCTTGTTGCTCGTGTGAACCCACCTTGTTGCTCGTGTGAACCTGCCTTGTTGATCGAGTCAGCCTGCTTTGTTGCTCGTGTGAACCTGTCTTGTTGCAAAATTTTCGTATTTTTATTTATTTTTTCCATCATTTGGTCGTCATTAATTTTCGTCGTGCTGCTGTCACGTATTTCTGTCATTTAACTGTCTCCTGCTTCCTCCATTTGACCGACTTTTGAATTTGTATCAGCAGAAGATAGTCTCATTTCCGTCACGTAAACTACGCGGTTGACATTTCGATGCCGATTCTGTCTCCATTTGTTCGGTGCACATTTGTGAAGCGATGCCAGATGTTTTCCAAAACTTCTCAGTGAAGAATGAGTTGTTGAGTATGAAGAACATGAATACAAACTTTTACCTGATATAATATTACTCAATTGTGATTCTTCAACAGGTCTCTGACAAAATTGAGCATTTCACAACACAGAGTTTCTCCGGCGGTGCTCATCACCTCGATCGCTCCGTCTGCCTCCATCAAATAAAAAAATGAGACTCGAAGAGTCTGCACTTGGGCAAGCCCTTCTTGTCAATCGTGCCCCGCTCGAGTAATCTTCTTTCTTGACTCGAAGAGTTTAGTGAACTCAAGCCCGAGGCTTCCTTTCAAAGTTTCCTGGACAAGGCGTCCTTTCAGAACACAAACTTGGAAAACTCCCCAAACTTTAAGAAACGTAGACGACGGCGGAGTCCTGGGTTGGACGTGAAGTGACCGCAGCGAGGAGGGACCTCGCACCTCAGCGCGAGGGGCTCGGAGTGATAGCAGAGCTGCGGCCGCTGCTCGGGGCGGCATCAAATGCAAATAATTTTACCAAGTGTGAAGGTCACTGACTTGTTCTCTGTAAATTTCAGAGGAAAATGCATTCTTGTCTAAAGTGCTGCGAGGTAGCTCTGCGAGTACGTCGTTTTCGAGGGAATGTCAAAGTGCTACGATGAATGCATGTTTGACACACACACACATACGTTTGTCAAACTTGGAGCTCAAACAACAAACTTGGACGACAACACACATCCTTCACACCCGTAGACTCCACTAGCGCGAGACGGTCGCATCCAATCGATAACCAATACGCCGCTCATCAGTGAACAACTCGGCACAAACAAATTCCCTGCGCGCATCTCCCAACGAATGACCTCGCGGAACATCGTTTGACTTGCCTACCCTGAATGTTCGTCAGATATTTTTTGTGCGTCGCGCAGATATTTGACAGAGAGCGTTCACCGCGCACCACAGGAGTGATGGGAGCTGCAGTCCGAGCTGCTGGGAGCTGCAGTACGAGCTGCTGGGAGCTGCAGTCCCAGTTGCT
>VOMN01043689.1:0-18821 GCA_014899125.1 Orchestia grillus
TGAGGATTCTTGATAGGAGGGAGGACTTAGGGAATAGGGGGGCTTGTGAAGTTGGGGCTGGCAAATGGCTGTTGAGGATTTTCTGGATGTTAGTGTCGACTGCCTGAATGGAGTTGGTAGCGCTGTGTGTCGCTGAAAAAGAGAAGCTAGGTCGTGCCAGAACCACGTGTCCGTTGCCGGCAGCAAGGCAGATCTGTCCAGTCACAGACACAAATGGCTGTTGCCATTGTGTTGCTATTTGTCCTTGTGTTGAGGACACGTGTGGCGTCGAGCTGTCAACACCTGCGAGCCACTTGGTGCGTCGCTGAAGTTTCGCTAGAGTATCTGAGCTCGGTCAGTCCGCCGCCGTGTGCTGCAGCTCTTGTGGAAAAAGATGGGGGAAAGGGGGCGGAAACAGTTGGTGTGCTCAGGAACTCGTTGCTGAATCGGCACAATTGATTTAATTAGCGGGACTCAACCATTGCAGGAATGTATACGAAGCTTGAAGTAATTTCATTCAAAGTTCCTGCTTGTTGCGAGAATTTTGAATCCCCGCGGTATTGCTGCCTCTCCAGCCGGAGCATATTTAACGTTCACCATAAAAAATCATTTTCTATTACCTAGTCCAATGTTATTTCAAAGGTTTGATTATTGATGACTGTTTATCGACACAAATATTTCCTATAAATTTTTGAAATATAATTTAACGTTTAAGAATGAATTTTCCAGTATTGTACCTTGCGCAATAATAATTCAAACAAAGTTACTGGAATTTTATCTATGTTGGCGAGAAGAGTAAATTTTTTAAAAAACATGGGAGATTTCATGAAAATACTTTCAAATCATTTACCCAATTGCAACTAAGCTTGTGCCTGACATATCTGTGAAATATTGTTAATATTTCTTTTGATCAACTTTCCATTAGGATTTGATTTAACTCAGACGACATGCGAAGTGCGTATGTACTGCATTAGATACTAAACAGTGTGCGGACAGGTGGCAAAGATGTACTTTATGTATCGCAGTCATGAGGAAGAAACTTCTGAAATTGTGTTGTGGTCTCATGTTGATGTTCTTCACTTCTGTACTTGACAGTTCTTCCTCAAGTGCTGAAGACGAGACTGCTGGATGCGTCCGAACTTCAGATGAGGGGCGCGACGAGGGCGCTGGTGCTGGTGCTGGTCACTTGTTTAAAGAGACTCAGAGCTCAGCTTCGTCAGGGATGGTGCCTGAGAGCGATGGTGCGAACGTGAGCATAGTCGATTTTGATGAGGCTTCTTCGGCGTCGGGGGGCGGTGCGGAATCTTCAGAAGAGCGTCCCTCTCAATCTGAAGTTAGTGTGTCTCAAGCAGAGCAAGTGCCATCGGCAACGGCGGCTTTGAGCTGTCAAGACTCAATTGATGAGTTGAGCGACTCTGATCGTAAGTTACAAGCGACTCGAAAATGGCTCTCACGTATAGGAGTGGCTGATGGAGTCTCCAATTGCAATGGTTATTTTGAGTCCGATTTCCCTGAAGAAATTGTGCCCATTGAGCAAATCGGAGCCCCTCGAAAAACAGCTCCCACTCTCCAAACTTCCACGAAAAATGCTCACTCAGCTTCTATTGCTACAAACTCGAGTACTGAATGCGCTGTAGAGGGCAAAACTGTGCCAGTACCTTCAGCACAGACGTTTTCTGCCGGACTTCATGAGACGCCCGTTGGTGTCTCTGGAGCTGTTGAAGGCTCTTGCCACGAGGGAGGTTTCAGCGACTACGACAGCGACGACGCCAATTTTGAGGTCGAGCTCAGCCAGTGGCAGAAGTCGGCCGGAGCGCTGCTCTGCAAGGCGCAAAAGAAAGCTGATTAAATGCAACATCGAAACAAGTGGCGTTGGTTTACTTTATTGGTTGGAGTACTTGTTACATTCATTTCAGAGATGGGGGACCATCCTGACTGAAGTGTGTGTAAATTTTGACCTGCTCTCCAAAGTTTTCTTAGTTAGAATTCGATTAGAACAATACAAAGAGCTTTCAGAAGTTTGTTATATTATGCATCTGTTCTTATAAAGAATAAATATCATGTTTAGATTTTAGTATACAGTTTCCTGAGATGATTCTTAGTGCTGAAATACCTAATCTTTCCAGATTGTTTAACATTCAGGAGAGACACAGGGCGAGGAGACGATCCCTGCCGACCTTTAACATTCTGTGGAGGAATGAAGCATGCTCTCACAGTGACGCTGCTTCCTACGTTGCCTCTGTCCGGGCTCATGTGCCAGAGATGATGTGCCATGAATTGTAACGTTGTCTTGGAACGACATATCAAATTAGCTTGCAGCTATGCCAGTATTTTTAGTGAAGCATGAAATTAGCCTATAGATGTGCCCGTCTTAAACATAGATCCTAATTTTGTAATCGATTCGAAAATGGCAGAAATTTATCTACACCGATTCTCGGCCTGTTCATATTACAGGGGCGGGGGCTATTTGAAGACATGTCGTTGTCAAGTCATTTAACGCTCAAATCATTTCCAATATAAATTTTTTATTTCCTGACAACCCAGTTGAATGAAGATGCTAGCTCAAAAAAATGGAAAAAACCTGCAGTCATAGTTGCTTTAACTACAGCTATGATGATTCGTAGGGGTTGTGGGTAATGAAAGTCATGTCGTGCCACCTTATATTTTTCTCAGGGCCTTAGGGTTAATGCTGCTGGTTACATTGATGTTTTAAAACTGCTTGTTAAGGCCTGGATAGATAAAGTATCCAATGAAAGCCATACGTCTTTTTAGCGAGACTCAGCACTTTCTCACGAAGCCGGAGTAACCTAAGCTTTGTTATCAGAAAGTTTTTACGATCATGCGACCCCCAAACTCGCCAAATATTCAAATCCTATGGACTATTAGGTGTGGAGCGTTGTTGAAAGGGAGACCAATCGACATCCTCTTAGTACCATAACTTCACTGAAAGCCGCCATTGTCCAGGTGACGTACTAAACGAATCAGGATCACTTAATTTCAGCTTGTCAACGGTTGCGCACCCGCATAGGGGTCCGAAAGTTGTACTGCATGATCTAATGCCCTCGAAGCAAAAAGGCTTCATAGAATAATTTGATCCTGTATCATCAAAGATATTTGCAAAAAATGTATTCAAATGTACATATTATTTTGCTAAAATCTTTTTGTTTATTTAACATACTAAAAATATCCCCAAATAGCCCTTGTACCCTGAGTAGGTTGATGTCTTGTCGTGCCCCTCAGGGGGCATAGGATAGGCCATAGGCAATAGAGGTAGGTTAGTTAGGTNGTCTTGAGTTGCTGAAGCGCTGCTCTCACTACTACTACTCATACTCATGTCTTATCGTGCACGATTGGGGCATTTCCGGTGGATCCGATGGCCAGTTCTCAGAACTGTGGTGCGCTTTTATTTTGAGTCAAGAGTTTCTCCGTTTATAATTAAGATATTTATTCGTTTTTCTGCCAAAAATTGTTATGATCAGAAGACGAGATGATCAGGAGGCATCAAATACTGCACAGAACGATCATAAATTTTGATTTAATACGTCATTGAAATATTTACTCACGTTGGACTGTTACCTCTTAGTATTTCTTTAATGTTCATTCTCTTGTAAATTTGTATGTGAACACACTTCAACACGCATCATTTTACCATTGAAGCGTATAAATTCTAAAGAAGCGGCGTTGGCCTAAATATTCACCCTTCTATATGCTCGTTGAGCGTGCATCCCACCCAAATTCGTGATTAATTTTTTTATTAATTTTTTGCGCTTAGCTTTTGTCCTCACCAATTTACCTTGGAGACTTGGCGCTCCTCGAGTGAGTGCAGCTGCTGCCTGACGAGTCAGCTCCGCTTAGTCCCTTCATGAATTACCCCGAAACGGACGGCCGTGCATTTACACTATCTGTGTAACCCACAATGACCGTGTGAATGCAGCGACCACGAGATATCTCGGGGTAATTCGTTAAAGAGTTGATGCTTGAATTTGCTTATTGGTAATTTGGTTTGCAGTGTTCGTTTGTCTTCATTCTTTATGGAAAAAGAAAGCGTACAACGCTAGTGAAGCCCCACGCCTGCATCCTCTGGGTTCAATCTTCTACTTTTCTACCTTGGTATCGAGTCTGAGCGCGTCCGAACCTCCGTGAATTATTACCACCTTGAAATCCTGTGTAATTTAGCTTGGTATTCATTTTTGGGGACGTGTTCATCTGGCTGAAAGTAAAATTATCTTGCGTTTTCTATTTGTTTCATAGGGTGGGCCAGAAGTCACTGAGGTGTTTTGAAATTGAATAGTTAACTATAGCTATGGAATTTTATCTAAACACAATATGAGAAGGTTATGAAAATTGATTCGCCCGAAGTTACCAAAAATAAAATCATTCATCTATGAAAAATGACTTAAATGGTGTTCATTTCCAGCTTCAGACATCTGTGCCCTTTCCAAGCCATGCACCATGACGGCTTCAAGGGTCTCGCGGTTTCAGTAAAATGTCCTAATTTCTTTCGTGATGTTTTCCTTCAGTTGTCTCAGGAGTTCAGGTTTGCTGACATCCACCTTGACTTTGAGATACTTCCATCCACAAGAAGAAGTCAGGGCGGTCAAGTCTAAGGAACGAGATAGGCAGTTGGCATCGCTGTAGCGAGAGATAATCCTGTCTCCAAAACGTCGCCGCAGCAACTGCATTGTCTGTTTTACAGTATGAGCAGTTGCCCCATCGTCCTGGAATCACGAATTGTGATATCCCAAGTTGTCCGGAAAGTCTTCGCGTCGACGTTCCAGGATTCTGTTTAACACTCTCTTGCAGTCTCTCCCGGGTTGCATTGATTATGACAGTGCGAGGTCTCCCAGCTCGTGAAAGATCACTCATTGCTCCTTGTCCTTCAAAACAACGAGCCATGCTCCGAATTGTGTTCACAGTTGGTGCATCTTCACCTTGAAAGTGTCTGCGATATGCTCTTTGTCATAGAATAATTCACCTGTGTGGTTAATAGAAGAATTTCACAACTTGGGTTCGTTGTGCAACGCTATACTTCTCCATGATTAGTTTTCAAGTAATATTCAATGACATATCTGAAAAAAAGAAGAACTATTAATGGCATAATGATCACATATTGCAACTCCTCAGTGACTTTTAGACCACTCTGTATTATTCCCCGATGCCTCTCTACCCCTTTTATGGCTGATATTTTTGAATTGTAATACATGCTGAAGATAATAAAAAGTATAATAATTTTATTATAGTATTGATGACCTGCTCTTTAAATAACTCAGGTGTTTACAGAGACGTACAACACGAGGAAGCGCCCTCAGCATTTACCTCTGCGGGTACCCCTGAAAATGTTGCCCTCCAAAGAAGGATACGTATTCTTAGTTTTGAGTGAACCGCGTATGTGGACGAAAAGTCAACTTTAAAAGTGTATAGCCTTGGCCAGGTAAGAGGTGCCAAGAAAATACGTGAAAGCCTGCCTTTACTTTAAGTCAGAGTGTTATTTCATGACCTAAGAGTTGCTGAGTGGGCTAAACTTCGCAGGTCAACTTCTGAATTTCACAAGTCAACTTCATCACTGCGGGCATTTGAGAGAAGTTACGAACCTTTATCAATTCCAACACGTTTTACCGTTGGGTTTTCAATGCCTTACAACTACTGGTGTGGTGAGGGATGTGAGGAATGTGTGGTTTAATCTTCTTTTTCCAAGGGAAGTACTCCGCAGTCACGTGAAAAGCCTCACCTGAGCCGAGGCTCGAACCCTGATCCTTTCGGCTGTGAGGCCATCACGCTAACCACTACACCATTGAGCCAGCGAAGGCTGTTAGCGAGGTAGCCTCTTGGCCACCAACATATCTGACAGTGAAGTGTCTCGTAAGAAATTGTAACGCTAATACCTTGTCTGACTCGCTTCAGAATAATCATTCAAAACAACCTCCTGTCAAGATTTTATCTCTTCTACTTCCACATCCACTCATCTGAACCTTAGATTCCTCACTTACTACAACCAGCATCGGCATGTGCACTTCAACTGGAGCCAGCTCTGCCTCTATTTCCCGGCGCATCTCGCAGTTGAAGTACTCGGCCCCTCTCACACATAGGCACACCTTCCGAGAATTTCTTCCTCCGTGTTAAACTCTGTATAATTCTTAAGAATTTTAACTCATTTTTTTTTCATTTGTAGCTTATCGTTGAACTGCAATTTTCTAGCTGTATGAAATTTGTACGAAGAATCCACGATGTTTTGAGTTGGTATTAAGCGCCAGGTTCTAATCACGTCACTCTCAACGACAGGCCCGTGAATTAAAAATCCCATCTACAGGAGTCTCAACGCGTCGTCCACACCTATTATTAAGACTGTAGTGTTAGTCATTGAAGACCTGACTGGTTCATAGCATTGCAAGGGATTGATTTCGGAATGAATGATTTTTTCTTCGTTTCTCGTTCGAAGACAAAGACTCGTCTGAAAAAATTTAATGCTGTTGAATGACATAATTTTTACATATTAACAAAGCAAAATGGAGCTCTTTCTCCGTCAAAAAAATCGATTCCGTTGTTCCTTTCGTTCGGCCTCATGATATTACAGCAATTTCGGGGCAAAAGTTAGATCTGTCGTTCTCCAACTTTCATGATTCTCCGCAAGTGTACGGCTCGAAATGTTCACTTCCTCTGAAGACCGTGCATTCACTGGAAATTACCCATCAAATTTGGCTCCATGTAGTGACACGTATGGGCCTACAGTTCTCTCAAAAGCATCGAAAGAAAAAAACGCGTGAGAAGAAGAACATGAATAGTTCTTTAAGCAGCCGACGGTGAAAGAATACGTCATTCTCGTCCTCGCAGCACGGACACAGAGCCACGTTCTTGAGAGCAGTCTACTGGTGTTTTTGACCACGCCAAATTTACGCTCGTATATTTGAGTGCGCTGTAAAGAAAGGCGTTTGTACTTGCAGTTCAAGGCACGTCTGCTGGTAGTGGCATCAATTAGTTCTTGTCTGCAATGACGGTAAGCAGCTGATTGATGTGTCTGCTATATTATAGTACGCTACACGAATCTGGATATTAAATTGCATATGAACCATTGTTACTGGTGTGTGAAAGTACCGAGTGAACGTTAATTTCGAATGTCTTGAGTGACTTGAACGCAGTCTCTTCGAACTCTTGCGTGCGCATGAATGTGGCCTCTATGTTGGAGATGAACTTTCATTGTAGTAAAGCTGCCACAGTGTTAAATAGCTTCAAATGTTTGATATAGGTGTAGAGGGTTTCTTGTCTCTTATCCTAGGTAGTGGATAGGTTCTTCTGTATCCCGAACCTTGTAGAGCTTTTGGTAACATGTTAACTAGGAATTAAACTATAAACACAAAAGTTCATAAATACCAAAACACTGTTGACGTGCGGGCTACACTAGGGTTTCCAACACCCCAAACGTATCAACGCGCGTGGCCAAACCCGCAAGGCAGCCTATAAGTGTCTCTCTCAAGGACAAGTATTGAAGCGTCCTTTTTCCGAGGGAGTCTCTGCGTGTGTGACTCGACGAAAATAAAGCTACCCAAACGACTCGATCCCTTGTTTCTCACAGTGAGCGTAACATTACCAGTGCACCATGAAGCACCCACTCTCATGATAGTGATAAGACCATAAAATGCAGTTGTTAGGCCAATTGAAAACAAATTGAATGTTTACTGGTACTAACGACGTTTCATAGACAGTATTACTTCGATTGTGCATCTCTAACTTTGGAATAAAATTAGCCTGTTATTGTCAACAAGATTTACGTAATGCGCAAATGAAAATCTATAGGTGAAAATTACTGAATCTGTATCGTTAGGTTTTCTTGCTTAACTTGGTATCAGTTTAACTGAAGGCTCTTTATTTGAATAAGTTAGAATAGCAGACTGAATATTAAAAATTATATTCGTGCTGCTGAAGAGGTGAGAAAAAGGCAATGGGCTCCATGGCGTACTGCTACCAGTTCGCAATGGCCACATAACTGAGAGGACCTGGGCTCGAATCTTGGCTCAGGGGAAGTACTCGCGTAACCAGTGAGTACTTCCCTTGAAAAGGAAGTTTAATCCACACATCCCTCTCATCCCTCAACATGCTAGTAGTTGTTAGGCATTGAAAACTCAAAGGTAAAACGTGTTGGAATTATTCTTTTGAGAATCTGAGCTTAATTAGACACCAGGAGGCGCACGCGAGGGAAGTAACGTTGGCGCATTGGGGTGTGACACGGTACTCGCCAGTAGCGTTGGAGACACGAGAAAGCGGTCTATAAAGAGCCATGGCATTAAAAAAGAACCTTTATTCATTCAAACACGTTTTACCGTTGGGTTTTAAATGCCTTACAACTACTGGTGTGGGATGTGAGGAATGTGTGGCTTAAACTTCCTTTTCCAAGGGAAGTACTCCGCAGTCGCGTGAAAAGCCCCATTCAGCCGAGGCTCGAACCATAGCCCTTTGGGCTGCGAGGCCATCACGCTCACCACTAGACCATGGAACCCAAAGCTAAGAACAGACGATCGTTCAAATTCTACTTGTTTTAGTGAAAACAGTAGAGGGAAACGAAGGAGCGCTACGGACTCGTAACTTTTTTTTCGTGTGAATGTTTGAAGGGCTACCGAGTAAACTGGCTCTGGGTGCAATGCTATCGTGAGGAACGGATGGTGCTTCGTCAGCACAGTTAGCCGTGAATCAATTGTACGGTGCCACTTTATACACTTTTAACAATTTAACTCTATTTCACATTTAGGGATAGATTATTTTCCTGGAAACTATGTTAAAGGAAACTATGCACCACGACGCATGCGTTCCACTGAAGCATTCTCAAGAGAAAATGCTCATCTTACTCCGGCCGTCTCCAGACAATGACTCGGTCTGGCCATTTTATACAGAGATCTTCTCTCAACCCCGAGTCTGACCTGTTATGTGACCTTATTTCATAGCTTTTGTTGTGGAGACCCACGCGGGCCGCATTCTAATGCTTGCCAAACAGTGTTCAGCATAAATTAAGTGCGCATCTAAAATGAATATTATCATGAACTTGGAAGTTTTTCTTTCAGTTTCTGAGCTGTGCTGTGGGTGAAAGTTTAATTTAGCAATTTGCAGTGCTCTCAATACCTCGAGAAAATTAACTTGACTAAAAATACATGTTTACTCGCTACATTAATTTTTTAGAATTTTAATTAGCTTGAATTGATGACCGAAGATTTAATGACACTTATGCCTAAAATTTTAATTTTGAAGTCTACAATAAATAAAAATGGATATTTTTTAACAATGCCACGGACGAGATCAATTAAACTGAAATTTTTCTCATCTTAACTGGTCAGATGTCATGGTAACTTCTAACTTCGCCTAATTCTTTTTTAGAGCAAATTGCCGCCGTGCTGCACTAACTTGACAGTTGCAAGTTATTGCATATTACGTTACTTCTCAAGTTGAAATAATAGTGAAATGAAACAAATTTAGAGCATTGGTATTCTAAACTACTTCACAACGGTCTCCAGGGATAGAAATGTTTGTTTCAAGGGCGTCTCGAATGAGAGTTCAAATTGTCTTCAATCATAGATCTTGTTCCAAACTGTTACCTTGGGCACCCACCACCCAATCTGTCCTAAAGAACGACGTGGCGTATTAGGGCAAGAAGCGTGTAAAGTTGATAGAATTTAATTATTACTAGCTACTGCTAGTCGGCTTTCGTATGCCTTGGGTATAGTTAATTCACGGAAACTTTAATATATATAATAGAGGAATTCTGTGGGACTGCGACTCGTGACATCGCAGGCATGTAGGTCAAGCCTAATGCCAAACGAAATTGTATCTTAAAGTAAGAATTAATTTTCTATGATAGCAAATGAGTTTGAACTTTTTTCCAGACTTTTGCGGAGAGCGGGATGCCGGATGACCACTTCCATCGAGCGTTACATAGACTCCTGCAACATAGAGATTACAGGGCTTGGACAATTTCTACGGCCTGCTCATGCCGAGAGCAAATGCTGCGCGGAGTAAAGGTACAGCTTTCCAATCTGAGGCTGGATGAAATTCCTGAGGTGGATCCAGAAAACTTCCTGAGATTTGCCATTTATCACAAAAAAATTATTTTTTCAGTTGAGTTGACAAAAGAAAACTTGCGGAAACTATGTGACGAATATTTTGTGCTGGTGTACCGTTGTACCGATAATATTTATGAGCACTCGAGAAGGATACAAACTTGCCCTGGTATTCTTGCAATAAAGAGAGCAGTGAAGAAAGAGAATGACAAGCTCTGTTGCTTTAAGGAGGCTTTCAGATACCTGGCCCAACAGCTCCGGTTAGTAGAAGAGGCTAGGCAAGAACGTGGAATAGAGTTGGATTAAAAAGCCTAGATAACCATTTCTGGTTACGAAACTGGAACTGCCAATGGAGCTCCCGACTAAAATGGAAAGGATTTAAATGGCCGCTGAATTATTCAGGTCTCGAAGATTTAAAAAAGAACTAAGGCAGTAGTTCAAAAATTCCAGTGAAATCGATTTTATATTCAAAAGTATAGAATGGAGAACACTAGTGCACTGTACGAGGATTTCAAAATGCTTGTTATCTAAATGATAGAGATCAGCTGCATTATCTAACTAGAACGGAAACGTTGGGAAAGTATTCAACAATTAAACTCAATTTTACACGTTCACCACCAACGAATGGAAGAATCTGTCCTCGTTCATCAGGGACTTTAGTTTTAATTTTCCGTTTTCATCAGAACTTGGTCTTCGGGACTGGGCGCGGCGGTGCTCGAACTCTTGTGTCGGTTAATGGATGTGAATGAATTCTTGGCTCTTGCACACATGCGTTGTCTCGTATTCATTGGTTTCCCAATACTAACTCATGTTTGGAGTCGCAGTTCCGCACGTATTTTTATCAGAATATATTTCTTAAATAATGGTGGATATATATGCGTTAGCATGGCATGATAATTGTTTTTGCGTGTCCTGTCGGGCTATTAATAAAAGAATTACCTTTACATAGATTTGTTTTAGTTTCCCTTCCAATTTTTAATCTTGGCTGGATGCTCACTTCGTCGGGATATAGCTGACGCGTGCGCACTGCGACCTCAGCAAAAAACTGCAGAGAGAACAAAACCCTGCCGCCGTGGTCGACAGCCTCGCTGCTCGGCATCTTCTGGCCAGGCAAAGGTTTTTGTGTGCTACTCAGGACGCCAGCTTGAATAAAAGAATTCTCCTCGTGAATTAGAATCTAAGCTTACGTTCAGTCTCATAACTGGTTCTGCCTCTGATTTCCCCTAGATAGTATATAATGAACTGACGATCGGAAAGTCCGGAGCTATAGAAAAATAAATGGTTAACTCTGTTTTCAATTCTAGAGTCTGGTAAAGCCGCAAACTAACTTCAATCATGTCTATATTGAAAGACCTAAAAGAGCGAAGTCGGAACGCCCTGAAGAATTCGAAAGACTATAAGGATTTTTTGTCGCTTAATTCACACCAGTTAACGTAATTGGCACGTGTTCAGGTATGGATGACGCTTTATCGAATATATAGATCTACAAAGACCACATAAGCCGTAGACTATTTTATTTCACGGGCTGAAACCTTGCCCAAAACAATCCAAAATCATCCCGCTATGAGTTGTGATGAAGTTAAACACCTGCTGGTTGGAACACAATTGAAAGAAGATGGTGTGGCACTGATAAACTTTGAATCGTCTTCGCTCCGCTCTCCATGTAGCCGCGAGTACAGCGGTGTGTACTTGGAGAATGCTGGAAGGGCAACTTAGTTACTCAAAATAAAGGCGTGTTTGTAGGTTTGTTCGTGGCTGAAGCGCTCATTTTACTGTTTACGCACAGGTGTAGCTAGATATGCAACGATTGATATGCAGAATACCATAAACGAGTTCTCCAAACTTGCCGTCTCTGATCAATATATGCACAATCTGTGTGCAAAGTCTGCATCACTGACGACCTGGTCCCGCTGTTTACGTAACGCGCTTTCTCGTGCTGTCGAAACTATTTTAACTGCCTCTTCCATGGCAGGTTTTCTGGTGAAAACTATATTAATGCTACTTTATTCGCTTGAGGTGTAGTACATTCAGAAAGTTTGCGACAGTGGCCAAGGAAAGAAGAGTAAACTTGTCACCATGTTACCAAACTTTCGCAGAACTACCATGGGCCAAGTTGAAAAATTAGAGTTGTCTAAAGTGAACTTTTCCATGAGGGAGGTGACGGGGCCACCAAGAAATAGTGCCTAAGTCACTGGAGTGTTTCTTACGTCAAAAGTTATCGAGAGCGAGAAAGACGTGGCGCACTAGAGTTCACATGGTAAACTCCAGCATTCTGGCTGAATGTCGTAAGATACGATGAAAAGGGGAAATGCGCTAAGATTATACAGGCAAGATTTTGTATCTTTTGATGAAGCATTAACTCTACTTCCACCTGCGTGTGAGTTGTAACTCAATTCGGTTCTAAAGTCTTCATCGTAAGTCGGCCTATGTAATGACTGCCCCACTTCCTGCAATGAAAGTAAAAGGCAGATAATCGCTCCATTTTGTAAATCTGTTTTGCAATCCTCTTCATGGACTTGTTCATAATTTTTACATAACTTTACCTCAATCGAGGAGACAATCTTTCATCTTTGACAGCTGCAGGCTAGAGCAGCATCCTTCTCTAACACGTTGACCAGCATACATTTGACTTGTCGTGATCTTCAAGTTCGAAAACTTACTCTAAAGTAAGTTACGGTTTTGGGGATATATTATTTTCGAAGAGCTTCACTGATTTTGCTGAAGGAAAAGAAAAGTTTTAAAAACTCAAGTTGGGTACGAGCAGATTCGAGAACAAGTAGGAGCAATTGTCAAAAGATAATGGATAACTGTTAGTTGCTTTAAAAGGGTTCGCACACGGCATTTTGTTCATGGATTTCAGCTTGGGGCTGTACAGGCGTTCTAGAAAGTGCAGGGCAAAATATGCTGAACGGAAGTCGAGAATTTTAAATTTTTCACGAATTTTTAACGTGCGTCGAGAAGTACGAACAGTGTTTACGCTGAAACATGGTACTGGAGAAGTGTCTCTGAGATCAGAATAAACCTAGCCTATTGATTTCTAAGCCAGCTGTGTTATTTCAAGCCAATAGATTACTGATGAACGACTTGGAGTCATGGAGCCGCACCACAGTTGGGCTGCCAGCAGAGTGCTCAGCGTTAGAGCCACACAAGGTTTTGTACAAGAATGTGCAAAGCCTGACTCATGAACATATTTTGAAAAATTCTAATAGATATGTATTCTTAAAGTGATACCTAGACATGCAATTTTCAGGTTTGTACTTTTTGCGGCGCATACCTACTTGCAGTAGTGCATCAATAGCCACTATTCACTCAGAAGTGCTATAGACCGATTTGGTCAGGTCTTCAGCAAAAAGGGAACAAAATAAAACTCGTACTTTACTGCACATCGGATGGTTCTCACGAAAAAACTCAACCTTCATATATGGCTGATAAACTTGTCGATTCCAGATTGAGGATGAGCATCTATGAATTTTTTTTAGCGATTCAAGCGACTTCAGTGACCTGCCGCATAAAATTGTCACAAAACGGCGCCAATGCCTTAGTTGGCAGAGCCCCCCCATCTCAAAAAAGTAAGAATATTGTCACAAGGACTCAGGTGGGCACGAGTCTGACATATCAGCAGAGGTGGGCAGCGCTACTTTGAAATGTAGCGGCCGCTACATTTCAAAGTAGCTCTGCCCAGCTCTGCATATCAGTCACTTAAATATAACTCAAGTAGAATAAAGAATAAAAAAGAGTAGTTATATATTCTAAATGTGTATAAAGTGAAATTTTGTTTTGGCTTCTGGTTAAAATTATGCTGTTTTATTCTTCATTTAATTTCACGTATATTACATCGAACCTACATTTTAGATCAGTTTATAACACCCCAGATGACAGACAGTTGAACAAGCCAGCACTGCAGCTGTGATACGGAAAAAAATGTACCTCCAACTAGGATAATGTTGCGTTGCCGTTTAATTGAGGCTGTAAATCGTCCAATATCCTCGCCTTACAAGGAATAAGGAATTTGAATTATAGAGAATACATACCTTGACTAAAATAATATTTCCCTTTGATATATAACAATGAATACCTGCGGTAAACACACCTTGCCCCTTTGTGTATGTCGAGCAAAGCGCCTGAATTCTCGAATGGTAAAGTACTTAAAATCTATCAACAATTTTGTACGATTTTAGAACTCCATGCATAAGTAAGGTATAACAACAATTCGTGATTTTCTGTGTGTGATAGTAAAAATTTTTCGTGAATTAGAACTTTTAACAATTACGATATTCTATTATACTTAAAGAAAGTTCGTTGATTTGATTATATACGTTATGAATGTAGCCGTTGGGCTTCACAAATATTTTTCTGCCGCTCAGAAAGTCCAATAACTTGACTTGACTTGATTTTCGTAGCGATAACTAGAATTAATTCATTCAATTTGAAACCACTCTGTAGGGTAAAATAATTAAAAGCTTCATAAAACTGGTGAAAACAGAAAGGAGCAGAAACCGCACATGAAGAAAAAGACGTAGGATTTTTATCGTCGATTAACTGATGAGCAATTCATTCTTCACTCTCGTTAGATCGTAGGCGTTCACTGGGCGCAGAGGCCACTTGCTTGTACTTGGCCTTCACTCTGATACTCTCAAATTTTTGTTATTCTTTTGAATTTTGTTCATCCATAAGGTGAAATTCGAGTTGCTGCAATTGTGGAAACCAAAGGCGTTCACGTTAAAATCGCTCAGATACGTATTCGAGTGTTGCGATGGCGGTAAGTAACAGTACCACTCTGTTATGGAACGTTTGGGACCCATCTTCTAGAATTGCATTTTATTCTGCCCTGCTCTATGTGACTCCAAATTTACTCCCGTACACATACAGCTCGTACTAAAGTCCGAAAGTTCACTTTTGGGAAGTTTGGTTTTGATTGAGGCTAATGGGGTCTTGATTGTACTGTTATTGGCAAATTGGGGAAATTGGGGAAATTGGTAGTGGAAATACACCGTCAATCTGTTCATGTTGAGGTAATGAAACTGCGTGGAGGCAGGTTCTACCCAATTTCTAATGAGAATGTGGGTTTTTCCCATTAGTTACCAATGTGCAACTCTTCTTCCCGTACGTGACCTCGAACTCGAGATTTCGAAGTTCACTAAACTTTTGCATATAACTTGCCGCTAAGTTTCCTTTCTACTAAGTGCGCGAGGTATTTGGCCGAGAGATTTTCAGGTGGTTATGTAGTAGTTTGTTTTTAAGATTTTGACCAGGTTAGGAAAGGCAAAAGGGTTAGGTTTGTCGATCCTATGCTAAGAGATCGGCAAACCCCAGGGAAGTCGCAGGTCGGAGGGAACCTAGTGACATGCTAGGTCACTTTTTCAAAGTTCAGAAATGTTCGTCTCCTCTTCTCCATCGTTCTTAACTCCCGTTTCAATGCAAATGGAAACCTGTGTGAGAGCACGCCTTTTTCATAGATACAGTTGTTAGTGGTTTATCTTAATTAAATGGTCCCTTCGCTCGCTGTGAGACTGTAGTACAGTGCAACTCAGCAGTTTATGAAACTGCTGCTCGGTGTTCGTATATGCCTGGGTGGCGAACTGGGTAGGTGGATAGAGAGAGCTGCTTGAGGTGTCAAGGGTAGTTTTTTCTCGGTGGACAGCGTGGGGAGCTACAGATGTAAGAATTGGATTTGAGCCCTACTGCAACCGGATGCAATTCGTTTTTTTTTCAATCTTTCCAGCTTGTATGCATACGCAAAAAACCTGTCCATTAATAATCTGAATTAAGTAAAGAATTGCGGTTGTGAACTCCGATGCCGGTACTTTTGCATGTAGGGTATTATGGTGTGAAACAAATTTGTCGACTAAACAGACGAAGCCACTTTGTATCTATGTAGGATTCGCAGACGCTTTGAAGCTTAGTTTAGCTATGTAATTTTGGTCAGGAACTTTCGAGAGTTGAATATTAGACACTTAAATTCAGTTTCCAAATACTGACGAGATCATAACTGCTCGTGCATAGAAATTTCTGAAGCCTCCATTTCCTCTCTGAAACACTGTACTTGAAGCAAAAAAAATTTGCCGAATAACATGCAACAAGTTAGTTCAACGTCTACCTTTCATGAATGGATATTTTAAATTTTGCAAGTCTGCAAGCGTTTGTCTTGCTACAGAAGCAAAATTCAGAGTAATGTGAAACTAGATATTTTGAGGGTATAATTTTTGTAACATTATCCCGGAGTACCTGCCATCTGTGCCCGAGACGCATTGACATTTGTCCGGAGAAGCTATTAGTTGGGGAAGTTGCGTAGGAGGCAACCAATGGAAACTTGCAATAAAGAAATAACATGGTTATCGGGTTGTGATTAGCTAGTCCTTGGCTAGCACAGACAGGGGAGGAGGGGGGGAAACTCGCCGTTGGTATTGATGATGGTTATGTAAGGAATAACAGATTTAGGCGTAAGACAAAAGTCTGTCGGTAGTAGTATCAGTTTTAAAGTTTCATGGTACAGTGAATATGGACGTCCTCTTCCCAGGAGGATACCCTCACGATTGCGCAGCATCTGCTGCACGACTAGTTATGTCTTTGATGCGTTGCGACCTAGTCCTACAAAAGGGACGTTGGTCCCACAAATTCCTGACCTAAAGAATTGGGTTTCTATTTAGTACAGAGTACTCTTATCGTGTGAATTAGACTTTGTATAATGTATAAATTGGTTGCCTTGCTCTATAGCTCGTGTTAACTTAGTTCAAAACTAGGGTTCATTTATATTCCTCAGAATTATGAGGCGGTAATTTGTGAACTCGATTGAACGCAGGAATTCTATGCCATGAACCACAATGGTTCGAAAGAAATGGGTCATTAAATTGAGGGATTTTATAGAGCACTCTTTTCCCCCCTCGCAGTCCAAAAAAGTTTAGGTTGCGGTGGGGCTGTGCCATTACGAGGAGAATTGATTTTGGAGCTATAGAGTAAAGTTTACTCGGTTTTCCCTGCTACTGTTGAACGAACTGTTGGCGTTAACGTCGTGCTTAATGTGACGAGTTACGTATTGCATTTTCGTTCCCTGAACTCTACAAAAGGGATGTAATAGAGTTCTGCTAAATTATGGACTTCTAATAACATTTGTCATTCTTCTGATACCATGGCCGCATGACAAACCCGATCTCTAATTCTTGGCGATAAAATTTGCTTCGTCCTCGTCGAAACACCGGTGTAAAAGTTTTCCTGGTGTAAAACTCAAAACCTTCTCATTTACTGGAGCGACTCACTAAGCATAGTTTTCTAAGGACTAAACTCCTCCAGTACTGCAGGGAATGCTGAGGTCGTAGCTTGCGTGCAGCATTTCCTGGCTCTGTTACAGCTACACGCTGTGCGTAACTACAGTGGAACTCCTGCTGTGGTCTCGGCACCAGTCAAAGGCCACACTGGTGTGCAATCTTTTTAGGCGCTCCGTCTTGTTAAAAAAATTCAATCTTTGGCCCCCGAGAGGATCTAGAATAGGATAAGGGCGATAATCAGGCTCGTCAATCCTGTACTAAGGGGACTATTGTGCACAGAGAAATGTTGTCTAGTTCCTTCGGTTCTAGCTAGGCCTACCCGACTTCTATCTTTCGCATCTAATTTTGTTCTGAAAGTTTCCACGTTTTTATCTTGCCTCTTCCTTATCAACTCGATGTTGAGATGTGCATGGAATCCTGTATGGGGTCACGCCTGTACGAATACATGCATTCTACTCAAAGTGAACACTTAATGGTCCTTTCTTCGCTCCGAGTCCTATTTTAGGTGAACAGGGTCTTCAATTATCAGAATTTCCCGTGATGTGCCTAAAATGTATATACATGCATGCAAAAATGACCTGAAAATTTAGATTTCTGCTTCACTACTCTACAGTAGAAGAGATGCGCGAAGGGTTGCTTTTGAAAGTCGGTAATACATAGAAATTTATTTCAGAGCGCTGATCCAGGCAATGAGATGGAGGTGCACTTCGACGATGTGATTGGTCGACTTGAAGGTTTCAAGGACAAGAAAAAGTGGACGCTGTGTGAACGTTGCGCCAACAGGGTCAACATACTTGTCAGCGTAAAGGAAGATCTCCTTAATATTCCCTTGGATGAGGCTTCAACAGTGACCAGGTCAAGTTCCTATAAACTTGCTTCTCTCGTCAAAAAGCTCGTAAGTTCGCTGGGCTTCACGCGGTTTCAGGTGGAGAACCTGACCTACAATGAATACAACAACGTCCACAACGACATGATGAAAATAGAGGGCCTCACGGGAGAGATCTTCCACTGCCCAATCATGGCTGCGCTAAAGAACTCTCACCTCAGTGAAGACGGCGAGACTGCCCTCATTCCCGTATTTCAGACGTCCTTGACGCATGCGAGGCGGAGCATCGAAATACTGAGGAACTTCAGGCGATAATCGACAGAGAAAGTGGAATTCTGAGCACTGAGCACTCTGTATACGCAGCTGGGCAAATCGTCGAAGTAATTTCTACTGGAAAGACTGAGGTTCTTTTTTAATTTGACTAAGGTACTCTTACTTTTGTGTAACTTTTAATTCTGGGAAAACTTTGAGGAAAAGATTTTAGACGGGCCCTATGCTGATGTATGAATAAAATTTTTAGCTCTGCCGTGAAGTTGCTGGCTTTTACCCTCGAATTTTATTATCCCTTGTCGCACCGTCTCCTTATTTTTAGTGGCTTTGCAACTGGAAGAGGCTTTCGTGGGTTTCTCGAATTAATTTAGTTTTAAAATAAGAAAAGAAAGAAAAAAAAAGATAGTTTATTCCAAACTCGGTCACATACAAAGTATATACTTTTTG
>VOMN01043691.1:0-17299 GCA_014899125.1 Orchestia grillus
CAAAGCGGCGGCACCTCAGTGTGGCCCGGGTGTGAAGGCCCAAACATCTTCAAGGTATTCAAGGTATTCAGTGTCTAGATCTCCTAATGTGTTTGCTGTGATTTTCAATCTGGTATGCGATTCGATTCTTTATTTTATTATTATTAATTCGTTAAAATCTGTTTACGATAGGTTCTGCCGAGTTACGATTTATTTCATTAAACGTTTTAGAAACATAAAAGTGCGGTACAACCTCATTCACACTTCATATCTAATCGCGTATTGATAGCTCGCAATCCACATTCATGAAAGATTGTAAAAATTGACGAGATGAAAATGAAATTTATCTAATCTAGCAAGCTTTGACGTTATCGACACTTTAACCATTTTCTTTCTCAATGCTCGATTAATTCTAGATCATTCACGAGACGAATAAGTATGACGATTTCTTATCGCCAATTAATTAATCAAAGCAATGAACATTTTCACGATAAATTGAAAATAGCTTCCTGAGAAATCTGGAGGTGACAATATATCTTGAATAACCTCATTTCAATGAAATATATGAGTTCGCACGGAACATGATGCGAACTCAGAATGATCAGAAAAAGTACACGATATAAAAAACTAAGAAAATAAAATACGACGACCTGAAGGTCTCGTCACTATACCGGGTGTGAGTTGCGCTGATTTTCACGTTGTCGTTGAGTGCCTTCTTGGCAAATGAAAATTAAACTCTACATTCGTCAATGCACTCAGGTGACCTGCAAGTAGTTACATGGCTATTAAAACCCAATATGTCATGTATTATATTTAAGCTTGATTCGAATAAGGTTTCTTTCCCAGTCGGCCAATCTTGAATCCTAACGCATCTATGTTTTACGCAAATGTTCCGAGAAGTGGCCCTGCCAGCAGGCGTTATCGCACCGCGCGCTGTGCGGAAACTACAGGGTGTATTACTCAGCATCACGAAAGCGTGATGCTGAGAGAGTGATAAATAAATGTATTTAGTTCGCTCATTTGTGCCTTTTTCCAAGTATAGTGGCTCAACCGTGAGTTATTTCTACTGAGAAGAACAAATGAAATAAATTAATCATTCATCGCTCTAGTTGCATTGTTCAAAACAGCAGATAAGGCACCTTATATGGAAGGATTTTCCGAAAAAAATAATAGAAACTAAAAGTTCGTCGCATGATTGAACTCCAGGGAAGCATGCAAATGCGTACGAATATGAATTATTAACAATTCTATTGTATAATAATACAGAGTTTATTGGTTGCTTGGTCTCTCCGTCCCCCTTATCAGTAATTCATTGGAAAATATCATATTATTGGTAGCCTCACCGATATGTGGTAGTGTCGCAGATAGGATAGTGAACATCTTATTGTACGTGAATGCAATCAAAAGGGAATTAAATGTTCTATTTGACAGAATACGATTTGACAGAATTTTGAGTCGCATAGTTTGATAGTGAATAGTTAGTTTCAAAGGAAACGACGAAGAAAATTGGTGACACACTAATTAAATCCTTTACTGGAAAAATATAATTCATTTTAAAAATGAACACAGTAAATGTCGTCAGTTTTTACGGGCGTGCATACTAGAGATTTAATATCTATTCTTTACCGATTCGAATTGAATTAATGAATTAATTGAATTAATGTTCCGTTATTCTAGAGACTGCTACGTTACTCCAAAATATTCATGCACAAACCTGAAAGCATTTGAAGTGATTCCTGCTTGGTAAGCGATCATTCTCAACGACGAACGATAACCGTTGATAGCTTCTCTCCCAGCCACTGTCATGCCTAAAGCCTAGGAACTTCGTTTTAGAGTGCGGAAAAATTTTGCTGTAAAAGGTAGAGCTGGTAAGGAATGTAGGACGCTTGACGTTGCTGTAAATTATTTGTACTCCCAAGTTTGAGAAGGAAGAGTAAAACGCAAACGGAAACGA
This sequence comes from Orchestia grillus, assembly GCA_014899125.1. Classification (NCBI taxonomy): domain Eukaryota; kingdom Metazoa; phylum Arthropoda; class Malacostraca; order Amphipoda; family Talitridae; genus Orchestia; species Orchestia grillus. Next base: position 1,934 of record VOMN01043691.1, read on the forward strand.
ATTAACCTCGGGTACCGTGAGAAAAATAATCTCTCGTGCTTCCTCTGAGCTGAAGAGAATGGTGGAGCAGCACCACTGAGCAGCTTGGGCAGCATTAGTAAGAGAAATGACGTCTTTGGCGCAAGAGTCACCCAGCAGACTGGGACTCCTGAGAAACAGACTCCCTAAGTACGGAACAAGGTTCCCATGCTACAAATAAAGGGCCTTCTAGCGCATGTTTTGCTCGAGAGGAAGCTTTTATTATAGTGTTAAAAAATATTGCCAATTATTTCAATACAATTTCGAAGTTCTTTACGTAAAAATTCAATATTCAGCAAAGACTACACTAACAGAGTTTGACGAAGACGATTACGTTACCGGGTTTGAAAGGTTTACCTGGTTACAACAGGGCATCGCTCTGGTAGTAGCATGGTAAACACGGTTCCATGAATTGCTCAACAACTCATGCAGTAGGTCTTCTTTGTCATAATAAGGATGAAAGAATCGTCGAAATTAAGCTAAATTTCAGACAATTTTTCTTGTTATTCAACTCTAATGCAGAAGATAAAAAGAGTTTAGATATTTAAATAAGACAACGGACGAGAAGAAATGTCAAGCTGCCCCAATGACTGAGTGGTCTCGGCTGACATTGCACCAGTGCTTTGGAACAGTTTAGCCAGACACTTTAGTCGAATCCAGTCAGATTTTCAGCACAAAGTTGAAGAGTCGAAGTGGAGATGGGCACTCAGCTAATTTAGAAACCTTACAGCGAGTGTGCAAAGAAGATAAAAAGCAAATCTCAACTGCTGTTCACCAGAAGTTAAGGTCTATCAGCTAATGTAATTAGGCGTATAGAAGAAATGTTATTAAATGTCATCAGTAATTCTGATAATACATCACACAGATTTTGTGTCACAACTCTACAAACTCACCGTCCATACTGGAGAATTTTCTTTAGTGTTTCCAATTTTACTTATTGATGAAATTTTTATCGATAGAATATTTTCAGTATTTTTCCATGTAGGGATTTTTGCACTCGTGTATCTTACTGTATGCGTATTTAACTCGTGTGCATCCTTCATTTACTGAGAGTACTACAATAGCATGATGGTCTTGTATGCAATTACGTCCAATAAACTAAAATCGTATGCAAGGTAGCGATCACTTATTTGGCTCATTGATTGCGTCCTGTGTGCCCCAAAAATGAAGATATGCTTGACTTGGGATATATTCAATTCCTCGATGAAAATTTCCGAGTACAATGCATGAGCTATGCCAAGGAAACCAAGTATAACGACTAGAGCTGAGTCAGAATTTAATGAGCGTTAATTGTGCGGAAAACGACGAAAATTTAATTTTTTCAATTCCACTCGTACCACTCATTTTATATATTCCTAATCGTTAATTGATCAGGGAAAATATTTGTATATTTCCGCCATCGCTACTGAACGTGCTTGCTGGAGAAGGGATTCCTTCCACTTTCGAGGCGGGAATATTTTCCTTTGAGAGAAACTTGTAATGAATTTATTATGGTCCGTAAATTTCTAAAGCGCTTCAATCAGATCCGCTGCCCAGAATAGGTTGACAACCATTAAATTGAGCCATTAAATGCAGATGCGCTGCTCCTCACTGGGCTCTCAAGGCAGCGCGTGAGGACTGTCGGACGTCCCTTGCGAATCGGAAGTGCACTCCGTATGGCTTATTTCAAGCAAGGTTATCGTAAAATATTGAACGAGCTCTAAAATTGCCACAGCTGGAGTTGTTTTGATATTTTTTCAACTCTTTGCGTCATGTGACGTTTCAAAAGAGTGCAATTTAGGCAAGCGCGTGCAGACGTGAGCTCATCCCGACGTGGAGTTTCGCATTTGCGCGCGCTGTGAAGAATTGTGACAAACGATCGTGTATTTTTTTTATACCTCTTTTTGAAACCGTAACTGATGTTTATGAATAAGTGATACATCTAAATTGTTTATCATTTTTTGGATAACTGTCTTCCAATCTATTTTGATTGAAATCTCGCCTAATGAAACTTTTATTATGCTCCGTATTTGCATGCATGGAGTAGTTTAATTTTACTATTTTCCTTGTTTCCATGTTGAACTCACGAACATATTATATATTATGCCGTCTGCCATTTCTCGTGCTTTACGTAATCTCCAATATCTAGACAGGCACTTCATAGAGAAAAAATTCCGTGATTTAGGCGCCCTTGGCCGAGAGTTTCACAATCCATTTAAAAATGAAGTAGTTAAAAAGGTTCTTGAATGATTATTTTGTATAAATTCTCAAATCCGTAACGTACATGTGACCGAGTTCACTGATTTTAGTCACAATGTTTCATATAGAAACAGCATTCTGATATGCTTAGTTTCAGTTGAAAGTAATTTAGACCATATGATAAGCAGAAGAACAAAATTTCAGTGTCTTTCAGATTGGCGGTGTCGTGAAAGTTCAAAATGCGCTCCGGGGAATCTCTTAAAAGCGGTCTTATGGACGTGATTTTATAGGAGTCGACATGAGTTCATCGATCTGGAGTGGTGACTGGCGCGAAATTGAAAAAGTGATTTGTAGCTCGGCTTGAGAAATGGAGGTGTTGTTCTTTTGAGCAGCTTTCGCAGACTGTCTGCTGGGCGGCTCGCAAGAAATGAGCCCTCGCAGGCGTTCAGATAACTCAGAGAGCGCTCAGACAGAGCTACAGACGCGCTGCTCGCTCGCCTAGTGGTCTGCGTGTTTGTCGTCCTATTCGTGCGATCTGTTCCGTAGATCGCGGGATTGGCGTCAGTGTCCGGGGATAAGAGTGCTATGTTTCTTCGAATTTGAATATAAATGGTGAATTTAACATTGTAATGAAGTTGGCTAATTTACTTAAAACCGATTATGTAAAGACTGAAGAGAAGCGACTCTTGTCTCGCGGCCTCTGTAGCTTTAGAATTCGAGTAGGAGGCGAGCTGACAACGGGTAAGTTGTCGCGGAGTAGATCAAGTTAGGTAGCTACGTAAAATATCTTCATCACAAATTTGTAACCTTCTATTCATCGCCACGTAACAAATCGTTGTTAACTTTTTTTCAGTTCAGATATCGGGAGCAGGGTGCTCGGCTAGGCTGTGTCTTGGGTTTGATATGTGGTATTGGTGAGATAGAACCTTGAAGTGAGTTGATAGCCTTAATCTTAATCTTAATGGTAGTTGATAGCCCTGATTGGCGGTGGGCAACTTCGGCTGTGTAAATTATTCTTTTGTTCTCATTAATTAATGTTCTCATCTACCTTTCAATAAATCTTCCTAACGTTCTAAGAGTGCAGTGGAAATTTCCTAAATTGATCTAATTAGTTAACCTTAAGTGATCTGGTAACTGCTAAAAATTACCCATTATTACGAACATTGACATAAAAATGTGCCATGATTCTAAGGTTAAGTGTAGATGTGAACAGGGAGCACAAATGAGTTTCATGGAGAAACAGTAAAACATGACAATTTTGATGAAATTAATATTTTCCCACCGTTCCCAATTATAGCTCAACCTTTTCGAGTTCGTCATTTATTACGAGTGTTTTGCGTGACTTTAAGATATGTTCATTCGCCCACCACTGTCCTGTCGTTTCCTTGCACAACTTCAGCATTGGTGATTTGAATGCTTTGCTCATCACGTACTAACAGTGGAGGCACGGTCTTCACGCGTGCGGGGCAGACATAGGGCCAAATTCAATGTACTCATTTCTCTCAGTAGATTATGCAATAAACGCATTTGTGTTCTGGTATGGACGCTTGAGTGCGTTTGGTGATCTGTTCCAAGTCAGCTTCTGTGACGCTCGCACTGGCGAGCTGTGCTCTGCAGAGCGCAGTAAGTTAGTGTACTTGTTCTCTTCAGTAGGCATGAGATAAACAATAGGGTAGCCAATAGGGTTAGGTTGGCTAGGGGCTAGGTTTGTCTATCGTATGCTAGGGGGACTGGCGACTCCAGAGGGACCCAGTAAAGTTAACTCAGCTATAGGTAGGCCTTCGGGGCTTCTGTCTTCAGTGCCTACTTCACTTCCCTCCATTTTCACACTATCTTTGCTATCTCTTCTTTGTCTTCTCTACCTCCTCATTCTTACCTTGCAGTTTCTATGCGCATGGGATCCTGTGTGGGAACACATCTTGTGCATAAATTCTCCGTTTTCTCTGCTCTACACTGAATGGTTTCTTCCTCTTCGGTGCGATCGACATAGTCTGACTCATTGTAGCGCTGCAATCTATCCCACGCTTCTACTACTATTATTTTTACCTATATCGAGTTTGATTCAGTGAAGGACCTCCTATCGTTTGCGCTACGTATTTATTACGAATTGCTGAAGGAGCTTCTCATAATGTATTCGTATGTGCTGTGTGAGGTAAGATAGTTCTCAAAATAGGCAGTTTATTTTCTACAGTCCGTCAAAACCATTTCATTATTTTATATTTGCCAAACTTGCGTATTATGATTTTTGGATAGCTGTATACGAACTTCAAGAAAAGAACTGTCTAAACGAAGTTCAACCTTTTTGCCTTACACCAATGAGCGTTTTATTTTAGTCCTGGAATAGTATTTTTCACACCGTTTGATTGATGTATGAGACACATCCTTGTCAGGCTCAACACATGAAAGCGAACATTGCCTTCACATGTTTCGTACACGCAGCACAAGAGCTACTGAGCTCTTTAATATTCTAACGCACACAGTGCACATAAATATTGTGTCGGAGAACTCCCAAAAGACATATAACTTCTGGAAGAGAAGACCAAACGTCCAAATTCATTGCATGATCATGAATTTATTCTGGAAAACCAATTCGAAGCCACGTTACACTGAAGACATTTCTCAGCAGGCGGAGCGCCACGTACTTCAGTTACGCAGAAGTCGGTCGCCACGACCTCCGTGCCCCGCTGTCGCGATTGCTGCCATTCGATACGTTGATCAATAGTGTGGCGTGGTATTTCAGAATTTCCAAGTCTGAGTTATGAGTTCATTTGCGAGAAACGGCTTAACTACCGAGAAATATTTAAGAAAGGTTTATACCATCGCATTAGTGCCCATTTTTTTAATGAAGGCTTATTACCTTTAGATAATTTCCTGCATGGTAGTTTTTCAATGCTTCTTGGACCGTAAAAAGCTTCAATACTATTCTCTTTTGAGAGTAACATTTATGATGTTGACTGTCAAAATCCTAAATCCAGCCATTGGGGATCTGGTTCTGTTCACACTTATTTCAGTTTCACGTTGTTGTTTTTCTGTCCTCTCCCCTTAACACTTTAACTGCGATTCTCCATACAGGAAAAATGTCATGTCAACGAATATCTTCGTCGTGAATATAAAAATGAAGGATTTTGTTTCGCAAATTTGGTTATCCTAATTTTTTTTGCTAATCAGAACTAGGTTATTCGATTAATGAACACATCTTTGACGAAAACCTGAAAATTTGTATTCGTACATAATAGTGCTTTGGTTACATTAGAAGCATTCATTTAGAAACATTTATTTACCACCAGTAATTTACATCAGANTTTACAATCAAATGAGGAATGACGAAGAACCGGGATCGGGATGTATACCAGATGTGGGCCTAAATAAGCTACAAGGCCGCTACCATTTGGTTAGGTTAAATGATCGCTTGTACTATATATGACCCATTTCTGAGGCAAAGTGTTAAGAAGTATCACCAGCAAGTTGTATTGTGCAAGTATGATGATTTTTGAAGCATTGTCTTTCGTAAATTGTACGGTCGCTGTCTTGGCGTTTGACCTGTCTACAAGGCACCACATTGGAACCAAACAAAATCAAAATTCTGCGATCAAGCTTCTCATACGTGATAGGTTTATTAATATGTCAGCGTGTTATGGATGCAGTTTTGCTGCAGGATAATGATTAAACCTCCGAGAGTTATGTAAGATCGAGCTCATACGTAAATAAAATGGAAACAGTATGGAGACATGGATCCAACTGACACGCAGAGGCAAGTTTCTTAGAAGTGGACGACAGTGTCGGTGCCCGCCTCTGGCTGAGCTAAGGAATGCTAGATGAAGTCTCAAATTACATGCAGAGAACAATTTTTTACTGCTTGGAAAAGCTCTCCGAGTAATGCAGTAAAGGCATTGACCAGTAAGAGAAATGAGTCTGATAAGGGGATTTAGTACGAAGCTGGTGAGTGTGTGAGGAAAAGAACTTTACGGACGGACACATTGTGGGAGTTATTTTGCCCTCTCATTTTTTTTACATTTTCCATTGGCTTGAAGAAACTTTCAACGTAGGATTTAATGCATCGAAATGCGAATGAACTGAGTTTTAAAATAATTTTATGCAATTGTTTTTCTTCTTTAAATCGAGTACCTAGCAGAGCTCCCGAAGAAAAGGTAATAAATTCGTCATCGCGTGTTCTCTTCCTGCCTTCCTTCCCCAACTGCTGCTCTTCACACGTGCGACGTACGCCCGTTATCAGGATAGAAAATTAAGAGCCCAGCTCCTAATTTCAGAGTACTATTGATAATGTTGATTCTACATCATCGTACGTCATTGTATCATCTTCATGAATACGGAAATGCATTGTTTCCAGCAAATTAATCCTACAAAAATTAGCAGCTGAATCAGTTGAAGTTCTGAGTGGTAATGAATTTTTTTCTGCCTGAGAATAATTTTTGTCGTTGTCAATTTCTGCTGGAATTTAAAGTAAAATTCTCTAACCAATTGAAGAAAATGAATTGGAATGGAGCTTTTGTTAGAGAATACGAATAAAAGTGTCGATATTCCGCTCGCTCTAGTGACATCGTGTAACAGCCAGCGATGGAAGTACTACTCTGATTTACAATTATTATGCTTGAAGTCTTAAGAATAAAACATGTTTGAGAGAATTTTGCGAGGCCTGATGTTGACTGGTGTGTAAGACTCATGTGCAAGTTTTTATTGTGAATTTTGTTCGCTTCACGTCTTCTTGAAGCTATCTGCATCGCAGAATTTCTTTGATTCGTCGCCTCAGAATATCCGCACAAGTGCCTCTTTGTGAGGGTAATGAAGGTAAATATTATTTTTCAGTCAAGTATGACTCGTTGCCGAAGTTCAGGTTTCCAAACATGGTAAAGAGCAGGTATCGTTAAACTTGAAAGTTATAATTTCAATTCGCGCAGTCATGGAAAGAGTTTCTATTCGTGCGTCGTTTTGACCCAGTGTGACTGCAAGTGCTGCCATGCCATGGCAGATATTGTGTGGCCTGGGGGCAATACGGGCATTGTGGAGGAGAAATAAAGGCTTGGAAGTGCCATTACTCCACCCAGGGCTTACGATGTCGGAACTCTGCTCGAGTGTCACGTACTGAACGTCCACCACCCAATCTTTCATCGCACACGAGAGGAGATCTTGCCTCAGGGCGCAGCTACACTGCCTTTGTCACACAGAGAAGAACTTCAAGTGAGCCATTCCACAAGAACGGAACAATTTCCTGCGTGTGCCTGGTGCACGCGCGGTCGTCGATTTCCTATGCAAAATAGGCCAATTTGCTACAAGATAATGCTGACAAGGCCGTCATCTCTGGAATATTCCCGACAGAATTTGACAGTAGCTCAAATGTCCGCTGTTACGACGTAGAATGGCGTCCTGTATTGGCTATTCAAGGCGTTCAGCTGCTGCTCTTCTGGTGGTGCCTTCTGTTTCTCTGCAGCTGCTGCCTCCTATTTCTCTGCAGCGGCTCCTGTTTTACTGCTGCTGTCTCTTTTTTCTGTGCAGCTGCTGCCTTCTATTTCTCTGCAGTGGCTCCTGTTTTACGACTACTGTCTTCTGTTTCTCTGCAGCTGCTGCTACCGCCTTCCGTTTCTCTGCAGCTGCTGCTGCTGCCGCCTTCTGTTTCTTTGCTGCTGCTGCTGCTACCGCCTTCTGTTTCTCTGCAGCTGCTACTGCCGCCTTCTGTTTCTTTGCTGCTGCTGCTGCCTTCTGTTTCTCTGCAGCTGCTGCCTCCTATGTCTCTGCAGCTGCTCTTGTTTTACTGCTGTTATCTTCTTTTTCTCTGCAGCTGCTGCTGCCGCATTCTGTTTCTCTGTAGCTGCTGCTGCCACCTTCTGTTTCTCTGCTGCTGCCTTCTGTTTCTCTGCAGCTGCTGCTACTGTTCTGCTGCTGTCTCCTGTTTCTCTGCAGCTGGTGCTGTTTTACTGCTGCTGCCTTCTGTTTCTGCGCTGTTGCTGCTGTGCTATTGTGCTGCTGCTGTCTCCTGTTTCTCTGCAGCTGCTGCCTTCTGTTTCTTTACAGCTGCTGCTACCGCCTTCTGTTTCTCTGCGGCTGGTTCTCTTCTGGTATTGCCTGTGGCTCTTTTTCAGTGCTACTTTTATACATAGTTTACTGCTTCATTGCAGTTTTTAAAGGAATAAAGGAATAGCATTTTCTTGTGCTTTTCAAGGTTTGCAGCAATAAGGCAGCACTTAATGGTTTATGAAAAAGCTTCTCTCTAGCGTTACTTTATGCTCTCCTACGACAGTAGTTGAAATACCGACAACACCTAAGCTCTGTGAAGACATTTTGCTTTGAGACCTGCACTGGAGAGTTGTAGCGACGGATACTTTGACCTTTGCGATAACGAGGTCTGAAAAGCTCCTCTGTGACAGATGCTGAAACTTAGTGGTGTACTGCGTGGGGTAATGATACGTCTGTCTGCAACAAATACAACACATTGTAAGAAATTTCCTGGGAATTCCAATAATTGAAATGAAAATGACTTTATCTTAGAGAAAGGAGGGTAAAAATTTTAGGTTGAATTGGCATGCTAATTTTTTAGGCTTTTCCCGAAAGCAAAAGTAACTGGACGTGGTTGGTCCTTTCGAAGTTCCACTGTAGAACTCGTCTATCTTTTCGAACTTGTACCCAATGAGAAAAAGAATAACATCTTTTCCATCTAGTGTGCTCGTTATTCGTTGAACATCTCAAGTATAAAGAAGAGAGGCACTACCTTTCACTCAACAGTACTTGAAGGTTGGCATAAAGTATTTCGTTGCGTTTCTTCAAAAAAGCTCGAACCCTCCAGCCCTAGCCACTCTAGTCTGCTGCCTTTTAGGAACGTTGGGTTCAAAGTTTCTTTTGCAAGAGAATGACTTCAACCGGGATCGAATCCAGGACTTCCTGAATAGGAAGCAGCCGCGCTACCACAGCCGCAACACATTTGTGTAAGTGAATTATCACCCTCATTTACTATGACACTCGTGTACCAGGTGTTCAATTTACTAAATACTCGCGAGAATTTCTCCTCCCTATCCAAGCCTCGGTTAAGATGAGTGCATACTCTGCAGCAGAGGAACCCAGCGTGTGCTTCTCTTTGTATACCATTCATCGTTCATCAGGATTTCAGTTGAGCCCTTCAGAAATTGGCCTGCTAAATTCTAAGCCAAGTAAAACATGGAGACCCATGATTTCATTGTGCTCAATTTTTACTTCTATCAGCTTAATTGTAGTTCGATTTTTTATTCAAGCTTCCACTATCATGCAATGCTGCTTTCTATACCACGGTAACTTCGCCGTAATTTTAACATCATTTTTTTTTGTAAAAATGGACTCCTTTTTCCTTGGTGGCCTTCACGTTTTCTCAAACTTAAAGTCCACCTCGCTCGTGTTCTTCATCCGCCCAAAAATGAGGGCAGCTATGAATTTGCCTCCACTTATGTGATCCATCCACTTTCATTAACAGAAGCGCCAGAAATTAGAGGGGTCAAATGTTCATTGTCTTTCATCTATGTAAATTTTACTTGCCATTCACAACGGTATCCGCGTTCCTTCCTCGTCCTTAAATCCTCGTGTATTAGTCATCTTCTTTGCCAGTATTTTTGATGTCACTGCAAGCTATTGCAAGCCGTTAATGCCACTTTTTCTCACTTTCTCGCGGCCTAAGACTACGGCTGCATCATCTTCAATTACGCTTAGTCGATCTTGATACAGTCAATAGTCTCAGTCGGGTAACTTTTGGCTATCCGTTATGTCGTATTTATTTCTTGAATATTGGGAAGGCGGATTTGGACCGCCGTGTTATCCCAGTCATGTTGAATTCTCCCCATAAAATGATGGAGAAAGTATCCTAAAGTAAAGTTCTCGCACGCATGAAGTGAGAGAGACATTACCTTTACCTTACCTTTGATACCTTTGAGATGTTTGGGCCTTCACGCCCGGGCTATACTGAGGTGACGCCGCTTTGTGTGCATGGTGTGTCTTCGCATATCCGCGAGCTGTTAGAATGAGACCGTTTCCCTCTGCCGTTTGATGATAGTGAGGCAAGAAGGGCCTATCAAGGATAGTTTCTTGAAAGTTATCCAGCTTCGTCTTGAAGATTAAACTATAACTTCACATTTTGAATAAACTACTATAACTAGGAACGAAGTAAACTTTAAAAGCACTTATTTATGCTCTCAGATAATGAAAAATTATTTGCATTTATTCTTACACCTTACACTAGTACAAAAAAGTAATTAAAGAAAAGATTGTAAACGTGTGTTATGATTTCACGCTGAGTGCGAAATTCCTTCCGAAACTGATCTCAATAAATGTAGTTAAATCCTGTCTATTTAGCCTCCTAACAAAAGGCTCGAAGCCCATGCTCTTTTAGTATTTGATTGTTTGTGTTAGCCTCAACTGCTGTCTCAAAATTAAACTAAAGCCGCATATTCATTCAGAAATACACGTTGCGTCTTGGCGTGACCCCTTGAGCTTCTACGCTGCACGGCATCAGATGTGAGGCATTCAGGCACGTGGCAGACTGGTTTACCGGTGTGAATTAAGTTGATCGCAAACCTGCTCTTTTTAATGTCGTGACTACAGACCATCTACTCCATTTAGACTTCTTATTCGTTCGGCGCAAAATGTGTTCCTTGAACTCATCTATGCAACTCGACGCATTACCGCGCCCAAACTATTGAAGATAAGGAGCAAGACAAAGGATAGCTTCCAACTCAATATGGTACTAAGCTTATTTTACTGTTTTCTTATTATACGAAACCAGGTTGTGTATTTTTCTAAATTCCCATGATTTGTTGAGTATAAAACTGTGACTCTATTAGCGCTATTGTATGGTTATGTCATTTACGTTTAGGGACTCATAATATGCATTTTTTACCTAAAAATCATATTTATCTGATGGTTATTGTATTCCATTCCTCAGCACTTTCTGGTGTCAAAAATAGCACTTTGTTGTTTTATTTCAAATGATGGATGCCTTCAGAGCTACCATGTAATAGTAAGGTATATGATTTGATCTCAAGGACAATTATGTCTCATGGAAAGCTAGCGGCTGAAGCCATTTGGCGCGGAGTCAATTTTTGAGCGCACGCCAATTTCTATGAAAAAGAGCATTTCCTATTTTTAAGCGAAGTCAAAATTCACACTTTTCAAGAGCATTCATTTTGCAGCACTGTGCACCATGGTTCATGAGGGAGTTTATAAAGCTGAGTCAGCAATAAACTTGATCACAATAGTAACACGTACTGGCCTTTTTGCTAGATATAGTCGTTTTCTCTTCGACTGCGTCATCTTCATGGGCAAGATGAGTTTCAATAAAATTGAGGAAAAAATATCAAGTTTTAATTACTCGTATGGCAGAGGCGGTTGCCGCTTCACAATTAACAGTCAAGCGGTCGGAATTTTCAAGCTGAGGTGTAGCTTTCCTTGCAACGACAATAATAGAGAGGGTACTTCCAGGTATTTTCAATGTGATAATTGACATTTGACAGAGCCACTGCTTGGTCTCACAGGGAGGCTTAAGTTCTAAAGACGAACGCAACCACTCGCGAAGCATCAGAGGCAGCACTGCACTTTTAAGTTGCTCTGCCGCTGGTTTGAACTGGTGGCGCTGAGGTCGAAGAAGAGGAGCTGGTAGAGGCAGCCGAGGCGTGTTGATTGCGCTTGTTATCGCGGCCTCAGTTGCTGTACAAACACTTCATTATCCAGCAAATTGGGGAGACAACTCAGTCAGCTTTTAGGACACCCTCACGCTGCTCTTATTTCTCAACGCTCGCAGGTACGCTTCAGCACCCCGTGCCCTGCCACGCCAACTTTCTATTACATGTGCTTTTCCCTTCGTCTCATCTTTCTTTCAAGCCAGCGCCGAATTTGGTCTTAGACTGCTTTCAGTTCCTGGACGGATTCTAGCTCAATGTTCAACAGTTTCCGATGAACGTTGAAGACATTTATCATCTCGGTGACAAACGACCGGTGAGAGTGAAGAAGAGAAACTACAAACATAGGTTTTACGTCAATTATAATACTCACGCTGTGTGTGCTAATCTAATTGAGCTTACGTTCAGGGTTTATGCGACATTAACCGCTACGCAAGGAGTTGTGATACAAATGTGACTTGATTTGTTCTTTAAAAAGGGACCAAGCCTTCACGTCTTCAAAAATTGCCACAGAAAAATTCCACCGTCGAGAGGGTCGCATTGAGCAGCTCAACCGTTTATTCATACGGGGATCTGGCTTCGAATGAAAAAACATAGGAATTCCTCTAGGTAGAAAATCAATAAGATGTTCTAAGTAATCTTTGCTTGTCGCACAATTCTCCGGCTATACATTTTATCTGCCGCGTACCTGGTTCAGAACTGGGCAATAATCAATTATTGGCCAGTCAAAAGTTCCGTTTGTTCTGAATTGGTTGACGATCACAGCCACGATGACGCCTGGAGCACCGTGCAACGGGGGCCAGCGACTGATGGGCGGGCGTTCATCTGCACCGCTTCTCATTCTTTTAGCCTGGGAAATCGGCGTTGACACTAATTTTGCTCTAGAATATTGGTCGTTTTTGAAATTTTAACTACTTAAACTTCATATTTTAGTTACATGACTTCACTGAACGAATGATCTCTTGGTTTAAGACGTAATAATACTTAACGTACCTAGCACATCTCTTTGCGTGTGTGTACTAGTGCTGTGCGAACAACTTATTCTTACATATGATGAGCGCCGGAAAACACACGTTGTGCAGTTGCTCGAGTTCGAATGTAGCTTGTGGGTAAGCTTTGTATAAGCACATGCGTCTAGATCATACCTTTGGTCAGCTTTCTTTTTTTATGAACGTGAAATTTTGACCGATGTCCTAGCTGTCGCCCCGCTATGACTTTTATACGTAAAAATTTGCTTCGAGGCAAATTTGTAGAACCATGATTATATGCAAATAATTATCAATAAATTAATCGCATTTTGTAAATTCAGAAATTTCAAGTAAAACAGCGTAACTGCATTTCTCTGGAAAACTTTTCTTTGCGTGTTGAACGAAATTACTTTTAATTACGCTCCTAAGGTTGTTAAGCAGCTTTCTCCTTGAAATGAACAGGCCGAATTTGTACTCCAAGTCAATTAATACACGTCTGCATACGATAGAAAAGAACCAATAGTTGATAATTTTACAACAAATATCGTAATAGGGCAGTGTTGTAGGTTTGTGTTCTCTACGCAGGCTGAAGTTCCATTGAGCCTACGGCAAACAGGTAACGAAGATGAGTACACCTGCTAATTATTTCTAAAGGGCATCGTTACAATCTAAAAGTAAGCTCGAGATGTTCAATTTAAAAATTTCAAACACTCTTTCTTGAGACGCAGACAGTGATATGATTATAGGATCATTAGCATAAACAACAATTTATTAATACTGTCCGAATGGAAATGGAAATTTGTTTCTTTCTGGTCTTTTCTTTAATGTTTTTTTTAAATTATACTTACTATCACATTGGTAGTAGACCTAATTCTCTATCCGTTGGCGAACATTTACTGCTTTACATTAGATTCATAAATTAATATTTTAGTTCCGTCATGTCGATGGTTCATATTTTGCGTTTTTTTATAGTGATAGAAACACTGAAAATAAATCAAGATTGGGTAGGCATTGAGGTCTGCCTCCTGCGATATGAACGTTCAGGGAGAGCCGCCGATCTAATTATTAACGAGACTTTTTCAACCCTAGAAAGGCGCCGGGCATTGGCGCTGGAGCTCTTTAGAGCAGCGTAAGGAGGAGAGAGAGGCATGCCATACACATGGCAGCTGCCTCAATTGCACGGCAATTATTGTTGAAGAGCAAAAAAAGAAGGCCGAGCAGAAGGCAGCCTGCACAGGGGCGCGTGAGTTTAAGGCACTCTCCAAAGAGGCGTTTATCTGCTCACTTTGAATAGAACGGCAGTGCTTCTTGGCCCCTTTGAATTCTGTGTCTTAATTTATGCATGGTGCTTAGTCGGGCGCTTTGTGAAGCTGGAATTTCATTCCTGTCGATTGGGGGCAGTTCTATTCCTTTTGCCCCTCCTATGGTGCTCGTGCTGAACTTTAAATGAATGTTTAAGGAAATACAGGTGATGCTCGAATTCCATTGACTCTCTGATTGGAGAGCAAAATGAGCTACAATAAATTATGAAGCACCTCCGAACGTCGTGTAGATTTAGAAGAGCCTGTAACACTGGAAGTTAAATGACTCTTTTCATTTGCATGTCACAGCCTCACGAAATAGTGGCCTCCTATCAAGAAGCAAAATGAGAATCCAGGTTTCTGAGTTTTGATATAAGCAAATATTTGAAAAATACATCAAGAAATGTACCTCAACAGAAGTATTTCTAGATACTTTTACATTAGTTGAGTCAGGGGAGTGACTCTATAAAATGGTGGCTTGCAGGTGGGCAAAAGTTTATTGGTATTTCCTGCGGATCTGCGGCAACGGCATACAGGAGCCGCAGTCCTAAGTGCTTTACACTGCAGCGGCGCACCGCACGACCGCTCTTGCCAACTTCGATGCGGATTCCGGCCAAGTTTTTAACAAGTCTGCTCTCCGAGTTTGTCGAATCTATTGAGGTAAGATTGCGATTCCAGACATCTGCGAGCTGCTCATGCTGTTCTTGCTGCTCATGCTCTTATTGTTGCTCAGGCCGTTGATTTTACAGTTAACGCTGTTATTTTCATGCTGTATGTTGTTGCCTCTCGGAAACCTCTTGCAGCTGCAATTTCACAAAGCGTTTTTCTTTACGTGGCTTTTATATAATACCAAGCCCAGTGTACAACATTATGGTTTGATGCAGTTCCCGGTACCAGCTGTAGCTGTCCAGCACCTGTCGCAGCTGTCGTGGCCAAATGCGGGCAAACCTGTGTTGTGCTTAGCTTTCGTAGAGGTTCCTTCCACGTGCGGAAATAATTGAAATGTTCCCGCGGTTCAAATTCTCGGGCATCGACCTCTCGAGATATGAGGTGCATATTATCAAAGTGTATATGTCAATAACGGCTTTTTTCCAAGTTCGAGAAAAAAGTTTGTGTGATTTTTTTTAATTCACCAAATTGCATAAGTGATGGCCATTTCGTGTTCGGATTTTGCTCATAATTATTTCTCTGCTTCTAACAATCTCAACTTTGAAAATAATGCTAGGTGATGTAAATTTTAGGTTTTAAATAAGT